>CBVK0100240640.1:0-13436 GCA_900067695.1 Picea abies | reverse complement strand
AAGGTGCTCGGAGGGAGGCTTCAGCCTGTGGTTGGGAGACGAGGGTATCGTCGTGGTAAAATGAGCACACCATCGTATATATTCTAACATGTTGTTGGGTGTTCGTTAATCAAAGGTGCTATCCACGAGGATGAAATACAGGCTTTGATCCAGGATATAAAGGGGCTCTGAAAGCTAAATTTGTTTAGCACTTCATAGAGGATTTCCTGCTTCACTCTTTCGAAGGCGTTTTCCATGTCAATTTTGATGATTATCCCTTTTTCTTTATTTGTTACACTGGTATGGATTGCTTCCTGGACCAGGATTATGTTATCCCAAATTTGTCTTTTAGTCATGAAACCCCCTTGATTTGGGAGAATAAGTCTTGGGAGAAGATGCTTGAGCTTGTTGGAAATTGTTTTGGTGAGGATTTTATAGGAGACATTACAGAGGGAGATGGGGAAAAAATGATCAAAGGTGTTTTCATTTTTGGCTTTGGGAATCAGCGCCAGGAAGGAGGTATTGGTGGCTCCTCCTAACTTGCAAGTCGATTGGACATATCTAATCATGCGAAGAAATTCCTTTTTGATGATTCCCCAACACTGTCTGTAGAAGTGAAGGGTAAATTCATCCAGCCTGGCTGCTTTATCTAGTTCGAAGTGGAATACTACCTCTCTAACTTCCTCTTCAGTGACTGTCTTTAACAAATCTTGATTGTCCTAGCTCGTTATCAGTCGAGGGATGGACTCCATGAACTTCAGTCTCTGATCTTTATTATCTTCTTCGTCCTGTGTGTATAGGGTTTTGAAATGAGAAGAGGCCTCGTTTTTTTATCTCGCCGAAGGAGTTAATTATCTCCCCCGGGGCTTTTTTGATTTCTTCTACTGAGTTTCTATGATGTCTAGATTTAACCTGTTTATGGAAGAAGGATGTGTTTTTGTCTCCATCTTGTAGCCACGGGGCTCTTGACTTTAGTATTTATTCCTTTTCTTCATTGTGAAGTGCCCTTAGGTAGTTATGGACATGATTTTTCTCTTGCTTCGGGTGCTTGGGTTGGACTTCCTTGTCTTCTATTTCCATATGGATCTCTTCTAATTTTTGTTTGTGTCGCTTTATTTGTTCATTTGTGCTTAGAAAGGAAGATTTTTCCCATTCCTTTAAATCCTTCTTTGTTCTTTTTTGTTTTTTCTCCCAAATATACACTGGGGTCCTGTTTACCCAAGTGGACCAGGCTGAGGAGATTAGGGGGAGAAAGACTGGTGAGTCCATCCATAGAGGATTGAATCTGAAGGGAATGGGGCCCAATTTTTCATCCTTTGCCAAGGTAAGATCTATGGGATGGTGGTCTGAGATTCCCCAAGGGACAATTTGGGAGGAAATGGTAAGCGAAAGGAAGAGGAGAGGACTATGGATAAGGAAGCAGTTCAATCTAGAGGTTATATGTCCCACCCTTGTCCTTTTATTATTTCAGATATATTTTCCTTTGGACGACTTGACGTCGAAGAGATCTAGTTCTAAGAACAGATCTTCCATATTTTCCCTAAACTGATCTCTTACAGTGGACCCCCCCTTTTTCTCCCCTTGGTGCAGGGTAGTGTTGAAATCCCCGGCTATTATGCAATTTTCTTGAGCATCCAATTCTTTTAGATTCATTAGCGTTTTCCAACAATCTTTCTTTTCCCAAAAATTGTTAAGCATATAAATATTGCATATAGGATAGATAATACATCTTTGGAGGTGCTTTAACTTTACCTGTGTCCAATGATTTGAGTCCACTTTTTGTTCCTCCTTGAGGATTTGAGTGTTCCATACTATACATATCCCTCCTGAAGCGCCTCTTGCACTCAGCGCTGCTCCGCTACTAGGGTTCTAGATTTGTTTCATTTCTCTTAGGGCCTCATCACCCTGGAGTTTTGCCTCCTAAATTAAGAGGATTTGGGGATTTTCTATGCTGATTAGTTTTCTCATAGCTTCTTTTTTTTCATTTGGCCCAGACCTCTACAATTCCAGGAGACTACCTTCATTACTTACTATTATGCTTTGTGGCCCCTCCTTTCGTGGGGTGAGACTGCCCCTTTGTTGGCTAGGTTTTTCCATTTTTCACTTCTTTCCTGAGGATTTCTTCCAAAGTTGGTTGGGTTTTTAGGTCTTTGTCTTGAGTGGTCACTTTCTCTCTTTTGGCTTTATGTCCTGAGTGGTTGCTTTCTCTCTTCTGGCTTTATTTGTTTTTCTTCCTGCTTTCGTGGTTGGAACAGTCTTTGGAATTTCTACATCTGTTTCTTCTCCAAATTCTTCTTGGTTGTCTTCCTCCTGTGCTTGATTACTAACTTGGTGTTGGGGGTCTGGTTCTTCTGGTTGGATCTCAATAACTGCATCTTGATCATAGGTGTTTTCTTCTGTGTTTTCCTTTGAGTTTATCAGTTCTGGATCCAAGGTTTCCAGGGGTTCAAACTTGTTCTTGCTGCTTTCGGCTTCATCGTCGATCTGTATTGTAGATTTCCCTTTACTTGGCGAGGGGGGTGTGGAGTTTCTTTTGCGTTCCGGTTGTGGGTTCCCTGGTCTATTCATCGTTTTTTCACGTTTTTCCTATTGCCATTGTTCCGATGCCTTGTTCTCGAGATGCTCTTGGGTCGCCTTAGGGTAGTTTTTGGCAAAGTGGCCATAATTTGCACTTAAATGGGAGTTGTTCATAGTCCACCGTTTGGATGTAAGACCAACCATCCAGGATGAGTTGTATTGCTTCTAGAAGCCCTTTTTCCAGGTCCACTTCCACACATAACCTTGCACAAGATTGCAGTCCATATCATGGTTCAGCTCGATCAATGAACCTTCCCAGAGCGTTGCCTATGTTTTTAATTGTTTTGTCGTTCTAGTAGTGTAGGGGTAGGAAGGGGAGCCTAACCCATACTGTGACAATAGAGGGGATATCGTTCTTTGGACTGAAGTCTGGAGTCCATTTTTTCAGATACATCCCTCTGGTCCCCATGAAATACAGACCATTTCTGAAGATCAGGTCTCAATCTGCTTTGTTTTTGAACAAAAAAACGTAGAAACCCTTTCCACAAAATGTTGTAGAGAATTGTCCTTTGATTGTTTTCCTCCAGTTCTGGTCCAACCACAGAGCCATAGCTTTGGGGGATGGCCAGATTCCTATGAACTGCCCTATTAAACCATTTTCAACAAGTCGAAGAGTAAATGGTCTCGAAGAGGTGGAGTGGACAACCACCTTTGGGATTTATTCTAGCCTTTTGACAAATCTAGAGGTATGGGCTCCCTTAACAGAATTTGAATAGGATGAGATCAACGTCTGAAACGCTGCAAGGTTAGGCGACGATGGGGGTTGGGGGGGGTCCCCCGATCCCAAGGCCATGGTAGCTCGCGTTGAAAACCCTAGGGCCTGTCAAGGGAATCTCGAGGAGCGACTCTGAACGCCCTACTTCCTCGATTGTGATTTTGCCAAGAACCAAATAATAGTAGATGTTAACCTTTCTTATAAAGTGAGTTCTTTCTATGAGTTGTTATTAAAAATTATTTAAAAAAAAATATTAAAAAATGATTTTATGAAAAATGACACCTTTTCCAAAGCTCAAGTTCTATGGACTTTGCATTTGCATTTTAACACGATATGATGCTTCAATTATGATTAGTTCAACACCAAACAATACATGAAAGAGATCTTCATGCCTTTTATTTATTCCATTTATTTATTGATAAAAATTTGATTATATTGATTAATCATTTGTAAATGCAATGTAATTTATAAACATATATTTTTTCACCAACTCCAACATCCTCCATGCAATTGAATGTTTCAATGACTATAACAACTTCATAAGTTATCGAGGCAAATCTCTTAAATATTTAAACAATATTGGCGTTTCCTTTACCCCGTTTCGGGGTTATCCTAGTTTAGAAAATGTTGGAAGGTAGAAACGATATCAATCACCAAATTCCGAAAAAGTAGAACGTTTTATTTTTTTAATCCTCAACATTTTTCAATAACTATGACCGTCTCATTGTCAGTAAATAAAATCATCCAATAATAAGCAACCACGTGGTGGCCATTTTCATTTCATAACGAGCAAGTTACAGCGTGCAGAGCAAGTTACGCCGTGCAGAGAACTTGACCTACAGGTGCAGGACTGGAATCGTGAGGCACTTTCTACGATGCTTCTTGGAAACCACGGGGTTGGAAGTTGGAACCTTCATCCTATCGTATGCATGGATGGCCCTATAAATTCAATTTCGATCTCGCAATACCCAGAATTCATCTCCATAATATTTCAGCAAATTTTAAGCTATTCTTATTCTTCTTCTCTTTTCTCTGAGTTCATCTGGTGTGTCTGGTTATTTGGTGGAGCTGAAAAAGTTATTCTTATTCTTCTCTTTTCTCTGATTTCATCTGTGTTGTGTCTGGTTATTTGGTGGAGGATTAATAACATCTGCAAAAGTTATTTTTATTCTTCTTCTCTTTTCTCTGATTTCATCTGTGTTGTGTCTAGTGAGGATTAATAATATCTGCAATGGCGTTGATCTTGGCTCAAGAGTACCTAAACAACCGCGACTCTGATGCAGGAATTAGACCGAATGTTAATGCTGATACAACAAGTAGAGAGAATGTTAATGCAAGAGAAGGAAAAGGGCCTCCTCGCTCTCAACTCACGGAAGGGACTCTCGTGCAGATCAGAGGATTCAAGATAAGGAGTGATGGTGTGCAAGGATTAGCTGTCCCCCTGAGCAGGGCGCTTCAGGAAGGATGCTTCTCCCCTTAGAGTTAAAGCGATGATGGGAAACTGGTTCCTTCTTTGAATGTACAGTCAAATTTATTCATTGTTTGGATTTGGTAACAAACATACATAACACTATTCCTCCTCCTATTCAGTTTTGTACAGTATTTTCATCTTTGTACAGCTGCAGTTGTGGGGTTTTATGTAAGCCTTTCTACAGTCACTCATGAGAAATGGCACAGTTATGATACCTGGGCATCATGAGAAATGGCACAGTTATGATACCTGGGCATTGGTGTGGGTAGCAGACTGTTTATTACACAGTATAATTTTGTACATGTTTATCTTATATTTATACATCATTCACTGATTCTTCTTAAATATGGTTATCTCAGATTTATATATCATTCACTGATTCTTCTTATATATGGTTGAAAGGCAAATATCTGGAGTTTGCCATGAGTTGTTTAATTTACCAGCTTTGTGTTCAAAGTTCTTTTGTATACTTTATGGAAAACTCCCTCACTTCTTGTTTTTGCAACGTGTTCTGAAATTGGTGAATGATTTACACAGCATGATAATCACTAGATTTTTTGCAATGTGCTTTCAAGTTTCCTTGATCTCATTACAGAAATTTATTTGTTATTAGTATTTGGTAGGATTAAATTTCGAAATATGAAATTAATGAATAACTCTGCAATAAGGTTGGGACTCCTAAAATGATATGTCATATTGCATCCTAATAGAAATCTTTCTTATCAAAATCATCCTATTTATTCATTCTCTAAATTATTTGGGAAAATTAAAGTTAAGAGAATAGGTTTTTACTATATGTCTTATTAGGATATTGATCTTAAAGTAATATTAATTTTTTTTATTTAATTTTATATAAAAAAACATCAAATTATACTTATTTTGTGACTTACACATAAAAACCCATTTCCAGTTTAAGTAGATAAAAGTATCACAAATATGGGAAGGATAAATTGACTTAAATAATGTTAAGATAAATGGGAAGGATTATTGTTAAGATAATGTTAAGATAAATTGACTTAAATAATGTTAAGATAAATGGGAAGGATTATAGTTAAGATAATGTTATATTTGTATTGAATAATATTTCTATCTAAATATCATATTTATAGTATTTCCATTTTTGTGTAAATTTGGTAATTTCTTTTTATCTCTCTATATAGTAGTGTTTATGATATACTGACATATCAAATCTCTCGCTTTCATACATATACACATATTTTTGTTTTTGTTTGTATCTATATTTGGCTGACATATAATATTACTATTGTTATTTGTAATAAGTGATATTTTTTTAAGCCAACATATGATGATGTAAGATTTGCCCATATGATAACATCTCTACCATATTGGGTTGTAAACATGCCTTTTGATGCAACAAAATGTCTTTAATACTAGTCACAAATAGGGGTGATTATGTTTACAAATGAAGATATGGATTATTACTATTGTTATTTGTAATAAGTGATATTTTTTTAAGCCAACATATGATGATGTAAGATTTGCCCATATGATAACATCTCTACCATATTGGGTTGTAAACATGCCTTTTGATGCAACAAAATGTCTTTAATACTAGTCACAAATAGGGGTGATTATGTTTACAAATGAAGATATGGATGATCAATTACAATAGGAGGAACTTTTCAACAAAGTAGTGGCTAAGGTGGAGCAAATGTTTCACTCAAGTCTCCAAAATAGATCACTAATAGATGAGAGATGCATTGACAAATATATTCAGGGTTGGGAAGAAAGTATTTATATTACAAAACATGGCATGGATATGAGAAGTTGCACATGGTACAAGATGATTAATTGTTGAACTCATGGATATGAGAAGTTGCACATGGTACAAGATGATTAATTGTTGAACTCTGCCATATGCTAGTGGGAAAACTAATACTTGATGAACTTGAGGAATAGGTTCACACAAGTTGTGACAATTTTCTGAAGTGCAAATGCTAGGTGACATAGTTATACAAACGAAGGGACCCTTAGCAATAACCCCTACAATCCCATGAAAGCCCATTTTAACCAAATAAGCCAATGTAGCAAAGAGGATATGAAACCATCTAGGGTTAGATAGTGTTGAGTGAAAACATGACCTTGAAGTTGCAATTAATACTAATAAGTATTAGGCTAATCAAATATTGTAATCAATTTTGACATTATCAACAAGTTGACTTAAGGAGTATTTAATCAAAGTTAACTTTGTCAAATGAAAGTATTAGGCTAATCAAATATTGTAATCAATTTTGACATTATCAACAAGTTGACTTAAGGAGTATTTAATCAAAGTTAACTTTGTCAAATGACTTATTGGATATAAGAATAAATGTAGATGAAGGTAGTGTATTAGACGTGTTTTCCATGATTGTGCCTCACTTCTTTGTACTAATTTTGATCTAAAAATTGCTCCATTCTTTCAACAATGGGATATCCTCCTAATTTGTTAGGTTGTTTCCCACTATAAACTTTACTATCTTTTGGCATGGATGGTTACATTATGAGTTATTTGGTTATTGATATGAGTTTCTTTATTATTGTTTGATTAAGCTCTTTCTATTATGTGCTTAGATTCTATTTAGTGATTTATCTTATACCTTCCAAAAATTAAAATGATTATTGTTATGTTCTATCTTTAGTCTTGTTTGTTTGGTCAGAGATTCGCTAGTGGTTTTTTTGTTAGAGGAGGTTTTTTTATAGGTTGGGGTTGTTTTTAGATGCAACATGCACATCGGGTACCAACATGAAGACAAAAGGAACTTTTGGGAGGTTATCAACTAAATTAAAGTGAAAAGGCATATTTTGACTACCATAGATTTCCAACACTTACAGGACATGTGAGGATCACAATTCCTATTTCCCATATTTAATTGATGATTTTTTTTACTTCAAGAGCTTTGTGGAACCACACCTTTTGGACAGTAACTCCAAGATAACCGGTATTAAAGGATGAAAGGTATTCAAATTCTCACTCATTGATGGAAGGCTAGTCATGAAATATAGAGACTTGATTAAGGATGAAAATAGTTCACCTCCTATTAATATCTAGCACTATTTTCCTATTGGCAACCCAAATGTAGTGTTCCTTAACCCTTAGACTTGAAACACAAACTATGTATACATATATTACAAATGCATAAAACTAGATACAAGAGACAAACAAGATGAAATATGTGAAGCACACCCTTGTATAAGAAGAAAAAAACTAATGTTCACTTGCCTCTTAAGGTAGGTTAAACTTTCACTGATCAAAGCTCAAAATAAAACAATACTTGACAAAATATTCCATAGCCTCCTAGCTCTTTAAATGGATTCTCAATAACAAAACCCTAACTACTTGTGGTCCCATCATTAATGAGTACCAACTTAACAAAACCCTAACTACTTGTGGTCCCATCATTAATGAGTACCAACTACTTAGTAAGCCTTATTTAATAAAGAAAACCCCTTTGCATTAAATAACTATCCACTACTATCAAATGGGACTTATTTAAAGAAGATGGTTGCATTCATTAATTGAATAACTCATTGTTAGCCTAAAGTAGAGAGGTTAGGGTAGGAACCTAATATGCCCTTCCCCTTAAAAAGTAGTGTTGTCCTCAATGCTTGAGGTGAATAAATTGTTGTGGACTCATTGTTAGTTCCCATGTGGCATATTTAGGTTGCATATATTTCCATTGGATTACTACTTCTCAGACTATGCTCTAGGACAATTGACGCTCTCTAGTATCCAATATTGTTTCTGGTTGGAGCCAAATGAAGTCTTCTTCATCAAGTTATAGTAAGGTATTTTGCACCTTGCAATTCAATCATGTGGCCTTATTCAAAAAAGACAAAAGAAAGATTGGATGACTCTTGGAATGGGCTAGAAGAGTTATCTTGTAGGCCACTTATCTAATGTGTTGGACGATTTTATACAGTGAATATAAATTTGATGTTAGTTTCTCATGGGTGACGCTCTTCCGATCTTATACAGTGAATATAAATTTGATGTTAGTTTCTCATGGGTTTTATATTTGAGTGATGTTTTCTTATAGGGTTTAATGCAAAGAAACACTCGATCCCCTTCTGCAAAAGAATTCTCTAAGTGATGTCGGTTATCTTGTTCTTTCAATTTATTTTGATCCATAACCAAATTATCCTTAAGTGTGCATAGAATGGCTTCTATAGAGTGAAGTGTTTTATCCATTGTATGAACCTAAGAGGTGTTTAGTAAATAGGAAGTCATTGACAAGGGTTTTTGGCCATATATAGCTTCTTATGATGTCATTTTTGTAACTCTGTGATAAGTGGTATTGTACCACCATTCTACGAGGGGAAGCGGTTGTACCCATTGGTGTGGCTTTTTAGAAGTGAAGAATTGTAAATAGGTTTGTAATCCCTTGTTCACCACATCAATTTGACCATGAATTTGGAGATGCCATGCAATACTCATGTGTAACTGGGTACCTTGCATTTTAAATAGCTCTTGTCAAATTTTCTAGTGAATAAGGGGTCTTCATCTGAGACAATGGAAGGGGACATGCTGTGTAACTTTAAAATCTAATCCGTGATGACTTGGGAAACTGAGGAGGGGATAAATTGATGCAATAAGACATAAAAATGAGCATATTTGGAATTATAGTTGACTACCACCATGATCATTGATTTGTTACCATATCTTGGGAGTCCCATTATAAAAACTATAGAGATGTCAGTTCGTAGACGTGTCAGGATCAATAGTGGCTTAAATGCCCCTAGCATCTTCATTGTATCACCCTTGTTTCTTTGGAAAGTATCACTAACTGCTATAAAATATTGGATGTATATTTTCATGCCTTCCCAAAAGAATAAGCACTTAGCTCTTTCATAGGTTTTATGAAAGCCAAAGTGACCCTTTGTAGGTGATGAATGCAACTCCTCTAAAACCCCTTGTTTTAGGGTAGAATTATTTACCATAACAATGTACCCTTTATACCTCAATGTATCTTGTTTCCATGTATACCATTAAGGAGGGTTGGGATCTTCTTGAAGATATTGAATGAGTTCAACTATAATGTCATTTTCTATCCATTCTTGACAAGATTTCTCAAGCCAACTTGGAATGGGTAAGTATAAGGCAAAGAGGGATACACCTGTTAGAAAATTAAGTGTGCTCGTTTCACCATAGACAATATAGCAATATTGTCACCCAACCATAGGTCAAAGCCACCCCCGAGCACCTTAACCTTGACAATTGTCACCCAACCATAGGTCAAAGCCACCCCCGAGCACCTTAACCTTGACAAAGAGAATAATTCTGGAATAAAACCCTAGAACCAATAGCCAATCAAGGTAGCGTACCTCTCTCCAGGGCTAGCGCACCAAGCCAGAATAACCAAAATCCAAGCAGAAAATCCAAACCATAACCAAGAGAAAGTCCAAGCCAAAACTGAAATTTTTTGGTTGCAGCAGCTGCAGCTACAACTCCTCTCCAAACTTACGCACCACTGGCCTTATGCAGTTATGAGAGGTGAGGTGACAAATGAGCTCTAGTGCCCTCTTGTTTATAGTCCTCCAAGTGAACTAGTTGGATCGACGTCTACTTCTGGAGGCTAATAACTCTACAATAAATATCCTCGAGTCAACTTTCCTCCTAGGGTTATTATCCAACGTTTTAGGGTTTATCTTTCTTCCTAGAATATTCTAGTCTCGTCAGGGTTACATGTAGAGGTTAATACATCCCGCAACTACCATAATATCAACACCGCCCTCCTTGAATTGATTGGATAAAGCATTAGCCACCACATTTTATATACCCTTCTTATATACAATCTCATAATTATACCCCAACATCTAGTGAAACACTTATGTTTCTTTGGTGATGATAACCTTTCTTCTAGAAAATACTTCAGACTATGATGGTCGATTTTAATCTAGAAGTTCTTCCCCGTGAGATATGGGTGTCAGGTATCAATTGCATGAAGGATGGTCGTGATCACTTTCTCATATGTGGATTTACCCAAAATGCAATCACATAAATTCTTACTAGTGAATGCCAAGGGAATACTTTCTTGCATCAAAACCACTCCAAGACCTTTTCCCTAGGCATCACATTCCAAGTCAAAAGTATTAGTAAAATATGACACTATTAACATTGGAGTAGAGAACATGGCATCTTTTAAAGCTGAGAAATCTTGCTCGACTACCTCATTCCATACAAAGGCATTCTTTTTGAATAGTCAAGTTAAGGGAGCGAAATTTTTTCCATAATTTTTCACAAGCTTCACATAGTAGCCTACAAGTCCTAAGAACCCATGCAATCTCTATAGGGTCTTAGGGTGGGGCCAATCATGCATAGCCACAAATTTCTTGGGATCTACTCATACTCCATCTTGACTTAAAATGTGACCCATGTATTCAAAGTCTCAAACCCAAAAATCACATTTGGAATGTTTGAGGAATAACTAGTAGTCCCATAGGAGTTGCAAGGATCTATCGACATGCTCTATCTGGGATTCCTAGGTTTTGTTATAGATTAAGATATCATCAAACAATACTTGCACAAAATTGTGTAGGAAGGGTTGTAAAAAAAATCATAAGGCTCTCGAGAGTGGATGGAGCATTGCAAAGGCCAAAGGGCTTCACTAAAAAATCATAATGACCTTCATGTGTGTGGAAATTTATATTTGGGGTGTCTACCTCTTTCATCTATATTTGGTGGTATCCACAATGAAGGTCGAGTTTAGTGAAAAACTTGGCTCGATGAAGTTCATCCAAGAGAGAATCAATAACTGTGATGGGAAATTTATCCTTGATGGTCAACTCAATGAGAGACTAGAAATAAAGAAGCATGTGCCAATTGCCTTCCTTATTTAATACCATGACCACTAGTGATGAGTAAGGGCTAGTATTGGCATGTGTAAATCTAACCTCCAACAAATATTGTATGATATTCTCTATTTCATTCTTACGTGCAAAAGGGTTCCTATAAGGGTACATATTGAGTGGTTGACTACCTATAATTAGGGGAATACCATGGACATGCTCCCCACATGAAGTTAGCAAACGTTGGGGTGCTTTGAATACATGTTTATGTTTAGAGAGGACTAGTTATAAATTAGGGTGAATCACTAATGGGGAGGTGCCCACTACTTGTATGACATTGAATTATGCAATAATGTTTGGGTGCCCTTTCTTTAGTAACTTCTCCATGTCATGAGAGGTGGTAATTTTAGGGGAGCTGAATGTAATCCCCTTGAGGGTATGTTAATGCCCTTCCTTAGTGAATATAATGTATAAATACTTGAAATCCATGGTGACAAATCCCAAATTCATAACCATTATTCCTTGAGAACTACATCACAACCACCCATTTAAATAAAAATCGTGTGAGATTTGAGATGATACCCACCCATTTGAAGTTTCACATTTCACATCAGCCACCATATTTCCTCATAACCCCATTGGCTATCATAATTTAAAAATTAGGTATGGCATGGACATAACAATGGGTTTCATTGGCCACTCTCTTATAAATAAAATTGTGGGTGTTGTCGCTATAAATAAAAAATATCACTTTGTGGTGCTTGATGTAACCAATCAACTTGAAAGTTTGGGGTGAAGAAAAAACTTGATAAGTCATGGAGAGAAATGTTGGGTTCCTTGCAATGATATTCTAAGGTGGTTTCATCTTCCATGGGAAGGGTTGTTCATCCAATGCTAGTTCAAGGGTGTCTTCAACTAGGATGCCTTTTGAGTGGTCTTGTAGGGATACATATAATTGACCTTATTTTTATTATATACATGTGTGCCCTTTGAAATACAACACATCACAATTATAGCAAAGTATAAGGCACTGGCATTCTACAATCTCTTCCTGAGAGAAATTTTGGTTTATCAATGGCTATTAAGTGGAGGGGCACAAAGTAGTTGCCACATGAGCACTAGTGCAAGTAGTGAATGAAGGTATTTTTACTTGGGCATTCATCACCATCTTGGAATTTTTAGCTTTTTCACAAGTTTCCAATCATGTGGCTAGGCATTGCATCATGACTTGTGCTCACAAGTTTCCAATCATGTGGCTAGGCATTGCATCATGACTTGTGCTCTAATTTCCTCCTTGAGACCATCGGTGAAACATTATTTAAGAAAGGAATTGGATAGGCCCTCAGTGTGAATTGCCAATTTCTCAAAGGATGCAATAAATAGAATAATTGTGCCCATTTGGAATAATTTTGTTAGTTGTCTCAGATAGTGAGCTCTCATTCAAAATGAGCATAAATGACCTTCACAAACTCTATCCAAGAAATCTAGCCTCCAAAATATTTCTTATACCATTACCACCATTGCAAATGCTCCGAATCCAAATATAAGACCCCCACTTTGAGTTTTTGTAGGTCATAATGCCATGGAGAGAGAAATAGTGTTCCATTTGGGTAACCCAACTTGATGGATCAGAACCATCAAAATTTTGCATGTCCACTTTTGGAAAGTGGTGCCATGAATTATGATCGTGAAAGAGTGTATGATGACTATGGTATCCCTGAAAGAATGTATTAAGGTGCATCTTTTCAACTGTTAAAAATTCCCCTATGGGTGGATCAGTGTGGGTTTTTATCCCCTTGTCTGTTTTGGAGCCCAATAACAATCTTATCCATCTTTGAGTTCTTCCTTCTAGTTATCAAGTTGGTGGGACATATGTTGGGCAACCTATGAGGAGATTTCAACACT
>CBVK0100240639.1:0-13436 GCA_900067695.1 Picea abies | reverse complement strand
TGGCCAACTTCTACCAATGGTTCGTGTTGGGATTCTCCCATATTGCATGGGCCCTCATCTAGGTGACCAAGGGCGGTGTTAGGGCCAAGTTCATGTGGGGGAAGGAGAAGAAATGAGAATTCAATGATATGAAGCATCACTTGTTCTCAGCTCCAATACTCTCCTTTTCTGATCTGCAACAACCATTCGAGATTGAGATTGATGCATATGACTATGTTGTGGGCGTAGTTCTCACTCAACACAGCCATTTAATGGCATACCATAGTGAGACACTCTCTGATACTATCCAGAAATACCCCAACTATGACAAGGAAATGTATTCCATTGTACAAGCCTGTCGTCAATGGAAACATTACATTCTGGGAAAATAGATGATCATACACATTGATCACAAGCCTCTGCAGTTCATACAGACACAAGGGAAATTGCAGAATGAATTCCATCAGAATTGGTCCACCTACCTGGAGAAGTTTCGTCTCAACATCAAGTATAAGACATGTATCTCCAATCGTTTCGTTGATTGCCTTAGTCGACCTCTTGTGGATGCACTCACCACTGTGCTTCATTCCTATGGACATGAAGCATCTGAGTGGCCCCAACTTTATCAACAATAACTGGACTTCACCACCACCGATCGGCTCTTGGGTACAGGTGCAATTGTCACCAATTTTTACTTTAAGGACAAAATCTTATGCTACCTAGGCCATATCTCTGTTCCTAGAGGAAAGCATGCAAAGATGATTTAGGAATCCCACTACAGTCGAGTGGTAGGACATTTTGGCATGGAGAAAACTGTGGTTATTCTTCAAAAAAAAATTTATTGGCCAAAATATCGATAGGATGTCAACAATTATATCATATATTGCACTGCATGTGCCATTTACAAGCCAACCATCAAGAAGCAAGGCTTATACACCCCTCTTCCTATTCCAAATAATCCTTTGGAATCTATCTCAATGGACTACATGTCTGCCTTGTCGTCCATCAAACAAGGAAATGACTGTGTATTTGTGGTCGTTGATCGGTTTTCAAAGATGGTCATCCTCACAGCCTGCAAAAATAATATCACAACGACATATACTGCCAATCTCTTCTTCGAACGAGTGTGGGTCCACTTTGGGATACTACAGACCATCATCTATGGCTGGGACAATAGGTTACTCAACACATTTTGGTCGAGTCTCTGGTCTCTATTGGACACCAAGATCACACAATCCACTACTTTCCACCCCCAAACCGACGACCAAACATAGGTCATCAATCGAATGATTATGCACATACCGCACATGTACAATTCTAAGCATCCACATACATGGGAAGAGAGTCTCCCCTATGTTTAACATAGTTACAACAAGGCTCTCCATAGCTCCATCGGCCATATCCCATTTCAGGTGGGTCTAGGATTCCAACTGTTGTTCCTAAAGTCTGCATCTGACTGTTGAAGGGAAAAGCTAGGCCACCTCAAGTTTTGGGATGATTATTCTTTTGATGAAGGGAAAAGCTAGGCCACCTCAAGTTTTGGGATGATTATTCTTTTGATAATTTGATTTTTTGTGTTAGTTAGAGGGTTGGTCTTACCAAGACAGGAGCATGGTTGGGTTGGAAAGATGATAAGGATGAGGGTCCTCCTTAGCTAGTGGCACACTAATGACATACAAGTGAAATAATAGAAAACAAAGGGAACCAACCAATTACTTAATGAATAATCTACTGCAAGAAGTTCAATACTTAAAATATCATTTCAAGACATTAAACATGTATAAAAAACACAACCTCTCCCATGGGTTGCAATAAAAACAAATCTTTACCAACCATTAGTTGTTTTCACATGTTTCATATCAATAAAGACAAGTTATACAATAACCAAAGAAAATGAAATGTACTTTGCACAAATAAAAACATGCATTCACGATAAGATAAAGCATATGAATATTTGAACGAAACAATGTCATCAAGAGTATATTCACTAGGTAGAGAGATTTAATCCATGCATAGAATGGGTCCAACCAGTCTGACATATTGCTATCCTTTCCCAAAAATCTGACCTTCAAAACATACAGAAACCACATATTTATCAGAGTTCTAGAGGCTCTCCTCCCTCTATGAATGAGAATTAACTCTACATTAACAATTGTAGAACAACTTATTAATTTGAATAAAACATTGTTGGAGTACAACAATGTATACTTCACACTTGAATTAATCAAAAAAATGGTTCTTGCTTCACACCTCTCTGACTCCCACAATCCACTACAAGATTCCATGTATTTCTCCAACAATACCATGGTTTCGATTGTGAGACCGCTCAAGGATGTTAATGTTCGGGAATTTTCCATCCCCACAATCAAGTGTGGTCTTTGATCTTGTCGCAATATATGATTGGGGTGACCCTCCTACTTTAGTGCCCCTGCTAAATTACTATCCGTATGCCATATCATAACTCCCCTATCTAATTTAGCGATGGTGCCAATTTCTTAGATCTCAGGAGATTTTGAACGCAGAGCATGAATATCTCTTGAAGTGGCCTTTTCCTGAAGTGACGTGGAAGTCTCTCTTCACTTCGACACTTTAGAGTTCAGGATCTTTTAGATGCAAAGTTTGTAAGACTCCCAAAGTAGTACAGGCCCTGTTGACGTGGCAGTCTCTTGTCTCTTCGGGACTTCGGATCTTTAGGAATTTGGGATGTAATGCGTGGAAATATTTCAGAGTAGTATGGACCCAGTTGACATGGTAGTCTCTCATCACTTTGGGACTTCAGGCTTCGGGAGCTCGGAATGTAAATCATGGAAAACTCCCTAAGTATTATGGGCCTGGTTGATGTGGCAGTCTCTTGTCACTTTGAGACTTTGGATCTTCGGGACTTCGGGATGTAACGCATGGAAATCTCCTGTAGTAGTATGGAACCGGTTGACGTGGCAATCTCTCGTCACTTAGGAAATTCTTTCTAGTCGTTAATCCTTGCGTGACTTCAACGCTTTGAATGCATGAAAACCGTTGATCTGAACTGTACATGGGATATTCACCGCTGAAAATTGAACCTATTTGTTTACTCGTATTTCAAGCCTGAAATGGACTGCTCTGAATGTTGCATTTTGCTCATGGTTTTTCCCTTTGCTTACAACATACTTGATTGAACTGTTGTAATCTGAATTAAATGAAAATTAGATGACAATTAATTTGAACCAAATCACGATATGTGTTTATCCATCAAGAAAATAAGAAAAAACTCTGCGCAAAGAATCAATCAAGCAAGCCAACAAGGAAAAACAAGTTATTGAAGAGATTGGAAACCGACTTTATCAACAAGAAGAGGAAAAATTTGACGAAGGGATAGGGAAATGAGAGAGGAAAGGTAGGGGTGCAGACCTAGGTTACAAAATCGGCTCTAACTGGGGATAACACTTCCCTGCGAGGTGCTAAGAACAAAAGATAAGTGCCTTTGAATTTAATAACTTTCCCCCACATCCCTTTTCTTACCTTTGTTCTGTCTTCTAGTGATGCATCTTTGAAATTAACATTGAATCTAACCCCAGTGCCTTTGTTGGGATATGGAGTCTTTATTGAAACTCAAAACTGCAGCTAAACCCCAGTGCCTTTGTTGGGATATGGAGTCTTTATTCACACACAACTAACTAATCAAATGAAAAAACAAAAGGAAATCATCTATGGTACAAGAGGGACCTTCCCTCATCCTTACACAAAATAGTGTTTCAGGAAGCACCCATTTACTGGGCCTTCAAAGATCTTTGTATCGTCGAGATTGTGCAAGATAAATGTGTTATTGTCTAGAACATAAAGCACCTTAAAAGGTCCAAACCAGAGGTTATTGAAATTACCGTGCTTGGAATTGTCATCCCTTATGGCATCCCACCTTAAGACCAAGTAACCTTCTTGAAAGATCTCCTTCTTGATTTTCTTGTCAAAGGTTGTTTTGATCTTGTTCTGGTATGCTTCGGTCCTTTGATCTAGTGCTTCTCTTTTTTTTTGAACCTCTATAATCTGAAAGATTCTCCTTTGGATGTCATTTGGCTCCTCAATCTCTTCCTGCAAGAATTTTAGGACTGGTATACCAAGCTGGGTGGGAAAAATAACATCTGCACCATAGACAAGTTAAAAGGGAGAGGTTCCCAAGGACTTCTTGGTGTTGATTCTGTCGGCCCACAAAGCATACTTGAGCTTAGAGTCCCAGGATTTCTTGTTTTTGGTCAATAACTTCTTGATACTCTTGATGAGAGTTTTGTTTGATGACTCTGCTAGACCATTCCCTTGAGAGTAATAGGGCATGGAATGTGTCAAGGAAATGTTATGACTACCATAGAAATTGATCATGGATTTGGAATTGAATGTTTGGGTGTTGTCTGTTATAAGTTTGTTGGGTATCCGAATCTGGAAAAAATGTTGGTTTCCAGGAAATTCATGATCACCTTGTCAGTGGCATTCTTGATGGGCACAACCTCAATCCACTTGGTGAAATAGTCAGTGGCAGTGAGAATCCACTTGTGTTGCCCACTGGAGGGTGGATTTATCTCTCCTATGAAGGCTAATCCCCATTAATGAAATGAACCACTACCAGTGATAGGTTTTAGGGGTAGTGATAGTAAATTCTGTTTTCCTACATATTTATGACATTCATTGCAGGCCCTAACAATAATAAATATATTAGAGAAAAGGGTGGGCCAGTAGTACCCTGCCCTTAGGATCTTGAGAGTTGTTTCCTTCCAATGCTGGTGTCCTCCACATACTCTTTTATGCATTTCTATTGTGACTTGTTTGGCTTCATTTTCATGAAGGCATTTTAATAGGATGCCAATAGGATCCCTCCAATACAATTTTTGGTTTGAGATGTAGAATTTGATAGCCTTCAAGTTGAGGGACCTAGCCTTCGTATTTTTCATATCTGGTGGACATTCAAGATGTTGCAGAAAATAAATGATGTTTCTATACCAAGGTGAAGATGAGTAATTTTCAAATACCTGCATGCTATCTTGTCCATGCCATATGATGGGTGCATCTGATTGGGTGAAGATTTGATGTAATTCTATCACCTTAGAGTTTGATATTGATAACAACTTGGCAAGTCCTTGTCCCTTGATTAGCTTGGTGGGTTTTATGTGTAGGTCATACTACAATAGTTTGACAATCCACTTCCCTCTTTTTCCCTCACGGTCTAGCTGGACCATAATCTCTTTGACACTGCTGCTAGGAACAAAGGTTGTTATGCTAGACTGCAACACATATACCCTGAATTCCTTGAGTGCTTTGACCAACACATAAGCTTGATTTTCTAATATATCATACTTCAGCTCAAAATCTCAAGGATATTTTCTAAAAATGTCTATGGGTTGTTCATGCCCTTCTCCATTTTTTTGTAGTAGTACAACAACAATGGTCTCCTCAGAAGATAAAGAAAAAATGAAGAAATCCTTGATATAGTTAGGGCTGGCTAATACAGGGACATCAACTAAATCCTTCTTGATCCTTTGGAATGCTGATTTTGCCTCTAGAGACCATTTTATTACAACATCTTTCTTAAACATGTTAATGATAGGCTTTAGTATTTTGAAAAAATTTGGCACAAAGCACCTTAGGAAGTTTATCTTGCCAATGAAAGACTGGATAGTCTTTTTATTTCTGCATATTTTGATCTCTTGAATGGCACCGAATCACTTTGGATCAATTTTTATACCTCCTACTAATATGATTTGTCCTAGGAGCTTCCCTTCTAGCATGGAAAAGTGAGACTTCCTAGGATTCAGAGATATTCCGTATCTCCTACATTTCCAGAAAACCTGCTCCAGATGCTGCAAATGTTCATCAACAGACTTGGAGAAAATGGTGATGTCATCCAAATATATAACCATAAATTTGTCTTTTTCCCCCACGAAAGTTGTTGGCACGAATTTGGCTAGACCATGGTCCTTCTCATGTTACCAACAAAAGGCACCATGTAGTCTAGAGTGTTGGCATTTTCATCTCCTCTGAAGAGAAGAAGTCTCACTCGAAGCGCTGCTGAGACAGAGAGATAGGGAAATGTAGGGAGAAGACTACAGAAGATCCATGGAATGTTCAGAACTTACTTCAGTCCTTGCGCAAGCAACATTATCAGATCATAAACATCTAAATGCAAGAACCAAACCTACTAGTATTGCAAACATCAGTTAACCATAAGAACATCAATTGTAACTCATAAGATATATAGGAAGACTGAAAGGCATATGAGACAATGCAGAGACACATCAGATTTGTAAATTTAACCCTTCCTTATATCACCATTAAAGACCTTTCTTACATTATAGACTCAGTATTACATAGAAAGTACATTCCAGACTCGTGGCTCTGGCCCTTGGCCACAGAGTCTTGATTTCCCATCCAGTAGGTCACGTTCATTACAGACTCTACTCTTCTTGATTTACCACAAAAAACTTGGACAAGGCTCACGAACATGACTCTGGTAGATGCTACTCGACCTAACAATATCAACTAATGACCAAAATGGATGAGCAAACTCATCATCTGATTTAACTGACCTATACAAAAACCCATAAATCCCAAAAACCCGACAAAAACAACCCTTTTACAATTATATTCTGTCCTATATATAACTGGGTTATGTCTTTTTGTTCTACTTGCACATCTTCTTGTTCTGTTAACTGTCTGTTATTTGGCTGTTGTTGCACTGGCTTCCACAACTATTTTTTGTTGTTCTTTCTACCGGCCTCTGATGGAGGTTGTGCGACCAACACTTGCACAACTCTTTTCTCAAAAATGAAGGGCCCAAAAGGCTCCGACCACAACCCTTGACTCGTCCTCGAGTCAAGCACTTGGTTCCTTCAAATTCTCTAGGAGAAACTGTTTCTTTACCTTATCCGACTTTTCCTCTCCTTTGAGATATTTTGTTTGTGTGTTTTCTTCCTTCACTTCTTCAAACGAAGGGACCAATTCTAGAACAAGCTCTAATGCTCTGTACTTTACTCCATGAAAGATTTCAACTTTTTCCTGCCATTTCCAGGAAAGGAGTGATGCTTCGACCAGGAATTGTTGGGTCGTTTCTTTGTTGTCGTCCTTTGATTTGGCTGCAACCAACGAGTTCCATTCGGAGTCAGCTGTTGCGTCGACCTGGTGCATATATATATAGGCGGTTTGAATCACTGGTCGAAATTCGTGTAGCTCTTTCTTGGCTATAGACTATGCTTCGTAGAGGGAATTTAGTTTGTTGTTGGCCTGCTGAATTTGGTCGAACTTTTGCTTCTGCTCCATGGGGTCCATTATGACTGCAACTTCCTCATTGAGCACGTGGATATTTGTGTGCACTTCTTCCAAGACTTGATTTCGTTGAGTGATGATACCCATCCAATCACTAACTTCCTTAAAGATCCTGGTGCAGCCCACAGTCTGTTTGCGTAGTGCCGCTCAGGCGTTGTTACCTTGCAATATTATCCTCTGCATTTGTTCCTACAGCTGCCAAGGCTGTTGTTCTGCTTCTTGCTGGACTTTTTGTAACTTTGCTTGTATCTTCTCTATGCGTGTCGTGAGCTGTGTCCATGCCATTTGCATCAGCTCAATTTGTTGCTCTAGTTCTGTTATCTTGCTGGCTTATGGAAAGTTGGATGCAACCTTCCGGATCTCGGGCAAGGATTCTGCAAGTTTTTCCTAGACCTTTTCCAGTTTGCGCTAGGCTAGGATCATGTCGCGTTTTTCCTCTGTTCTACATGTTTGTTCAACTATCCATTCTTGTCGGGCGAGCTTAGCTGAGCTCTCAGTGTCCTGGAGTCTTTTCTCTAGTTGGTATGTGGAGGCTCTAATTAGCCCAAATAACTGCGATGTTGGCCACTGTACCAGGTTTGTAGCTGAAGCAGCTGCATCAGTAGGTACTCGTGTCTGTAGAGGGAGTGCGCTGGCCATCAAGTGGTTTGAATGAGTTTCTACCTCCTCCTCTATATGCGACACTGGTGCGATCCTCAATCTTAGATCCTCGGGCAGGAGCGTTAGTACCTTTGCTCTAGTGATGCAGAGCTGCATCAATTATGCACATTGTTGGAGGTTCTGGAGGAATTTCTCCATTTGCGCTCGCGTGGTTGGCATATCCTATGCCATTGTTGAGTCTGGTTCTTTGGGCACGTCTGGTATCTCCATGTCTTATGGTACTTCTGCATCATGCATGATGGTTTCTTGGGCCTCCTCACCCTTATATGGTGAGGTGATTTGCTGGTCATGGTCAGCTTCTGGCTCTTTTGTGCTTCTGGCAACTTCGTCCTATATTGATGACTCATGTTGTCATTCCTGGGTGCTTGGGTTCAGAACATATAGTATACTACTTTGCTCTGGGGCTTTGGGGTCGGGGTTGGAAATTTCTAAGCTGGGCTTGGTGAATTTGATGGTTGTCTGTGGGGTTTGTCGCCCCTCTGTCTCTAGGTGGTATAACTGCATCAACTTTGAAGTTGTGATCTGATGTGGGGTGGCAGTGAGGATATTTGGTATTTGCAGTGGTGGTGGAGGTTGACCAACGATGGGTGTGGACAGGAATTTCCCAGGCTCTGGGTTGTTCTGGATATCAATAATAGGGGTGATTTTGGTCGTGGAGTGGGTACGAGGAGCGACAGATGCAAGGGGTTGTGGGTTTAGGGGTTTTTGCGGTGAGACCCCAGTTATCTTCTTCTTCTGTAATGGTTCGGTCCCAAGCACAATGCCCAGGATTTGGTTAACCTATGCTCCTGATAGTAAGGCATTGTATGGTAGCTTACAACGGGCCACTCTTTCCTTCTGCACCAAAATCTGTGCTTCTTCCTCCGCCTCAGATTCGGTTTGTCCCAACACATCTAGCTTTTTCTGTTTGGGGTCTAAACTTGGTCCCTCTCCTGCTTCCTTGTCTTTTTTCTTGATCAACTTGACTGGTAGAATATAGTGCATGCCTAATTTTCATGGGCCACGTTTAAATCATGGCCATGACATTACCTCCTTGTCGAAAGATTCTTCATCCAAATAAAAAGGTAGCATCCGTGTGTGAAAACATTCCCGGCTAGCATGCCTCGGCTAGGCGAATGTACTATGCCGGTTCAGGCTGAATGCAATATTCCTTGTGTTATTATTGAGGATCTCCTATGGGATGCATGACCTCTGTGTTGCGTCGATCATAGAATTGTACCACTTGGAAAATGATGCATTGTTGAGCGCTGTGTTTTCTGACTCTGGTCTGGACTGCCATGGATCAAACATCTTTGCCAGATGCCCTTTGTTTGGTATTGACAGTTGTCGGCCCACCGGGGACTTCCACTTGAGCATTGTGAATGCCACAAGTAGGTATCCATAGGTAAAGGTGTTGCCTTTCTCTTGTGCCTCCTCACAATCTATGAGTAGTTCCTCCAGCAAGAAACTACATGAGTTGAATACTGCTCCTTGATTGCAAAAATCGGCAATAGATAGTGCATCCAGTGTGCATTCTCCCTTATAGTAGGACCTCATAACTTTGTTGTCTATGACGTAGCAGCTAGTCCGGACTTGTTCGGGTAATATTGACTTGATGACTGTTGTGCGTCCGTCGCGCTTGGTGTTAAACTTCTCGTACAGGCTAAGTTCGCCTTTCTTCTTCCCATGCTTACCAGGTCCCTAAAATCCTTTTGAAACATCCTCACCTTCAAAGGATAGTATAGTAATCTACTGGATGTCCTTTGCATGGATTGGATAACACTTATCCAACCATAGTCTTCGGTCATGCACCCTGCTTATCAAAACTTTTGTGCAATGCGCCACGTTCCCTGTGGTGCTGAAGACTGGTAAATATCTGAGGTTCATGATGGACGAGTTAAACAAATTAATGAACTCCTTTTTTGGTATAAATTGCATATCTCTAGTTCCATCCGGGGTTAACTCCCAAAAGACTTATGGGTGTATCTGTGGGAAAAAAGCTGAGTCTGTGAGGTCAAGGTCGAGAAACTTGACATTCTCTATCTTCCCTTTGAGGTCTCCTATGATCTCGACCTGGGGGTCACAGATCTCGTCTGGTACTGCTTCTTTTGTCATGGTGCTTCGGCTTGCTGCAGCTCTCGACATTCACACATCTATGGTAGATAAAATCTAGGCTATGTCTTCAGCTTTTGCAAAGGTCTCTACTGGTTCACAGTGCTACGTGTGGAACTAACTATGCTCAGTTTTAGAAACAATACATTCTCAGGTGAGTGCTGAGAGTATTTTGTCTAGATTTAACGGGTAGGTTTAACAATAAATGCTCCTCATGATGATTGTATGGATGCAAGAAGGTGTGAGTTGTCCGACGGGATGGTTTAATTAAATGAAATCTGATTGGGTGATCTGAGTATTTACTCGTTTGAGTGGAATAGGGACATGGCCAAATCGAGACCTTTCTACTTGATGGGTGGGTGTCTCAGCGCAAAGTTCAATGGGATCTTGGTATAATGTGGCTTTATGGATTAACGGGCGACATTTGGGGTGACAGACTGGTAATAAAGGTTGTGACTAGACTGGGTATGTGTGGCCTTTAGCTCTGATTAGATTTGGATTCGGGGCGCCTTCGACCACAAGGGTTGTCCCTGTCATCCTTAATGACGGATTTTATTGGATTTTCTCATGCTTCAGGTTCTATATCGCTGAGTCTTTAATTCTGTATCAACTAACACTTAATCAAAATAGGTAAACTATGTATGGTGGTGCGACACTGTGCGTATGGAGTTTATTAACTGAATTTACAAAATTCCAGAAAGAAAACAAAACTCAAATCTAACTAGTGTACAAGCTCCGTCAGATTGGAGTGACTCCCATTCTTCTTGTTAGGATATTTAGACACTTAGGAGTTAGTTAAGATCTACTTGTTCTACTATGTCTTTAGGTAAAAGTGTGTTTCTTAGTATGTTTTTTTAGTATGCATTAGTATGCATTTTAAGTTAGGAAATCCGATGGTCACGATATGTTCCCGACATAGAGTGATCCGCACGATATGTTCCCAACATAGAGTGATCCGATGGTTCATACTCTCCTCGATATTAACGGCCATTGATCCATGGCTTAACACCCAATTGGTCCATGATATCTATTTAAAGAGCATGGAGGGTCATTTGCCGATGATTGATTGTGAGAAACTCTCTTGTAACCTTCTATCAGTATATCAAATCACTCATTCAGGTGAAGGTAAAATAGTGTCCCTAATACCATAGTACATTGGTGTTTAATACCACCTTCCAAAGCCTATGGTTTCCCTCAAAGAACCATTTCTAAAGAAATTCACCAAGGACAACAAAGACTTTATTAAGTTAATGGAAGATTGGTTGATGGATGGAGAATGAAAATTCAAGCAAGGGAAAAGGCCAATACTTTTCCATGAGTTCAAAATACCATACATGATGTTCATTGCTATGTTGAGTACACTATGTGGAGAGGAAAAGAGTACACATTTCTATATGGAGTGGCTACCCATAGCATACATTGTTTTCAAAACAGGGTAGGTTTTTAACAGGGCAGAAATATTGACTTTCAATATTTGCCACAATATGAGAAATGTCCCAGGTATGAAGAAACTTTTTTTCTACATGTCTTCTTATCCGTTTGATTCCATATGCTCTTCCATACAATTTCCTTCTTTTGGATGGATTTGGTATCAAGAACAACCTCCAATACATGTTTATTGTTTATAAATATGGAACACAAACTACAAAAGGTATTTCTATGAAAAATGTGATTAATTTCTTGCTCCCCTACATACCATAATTTCTGGGTTTCCAACAAATAGAATATAAAAGGAAGCCAATACTTATATTAGGGTATATGGAAGTACTAGGGCCCCACATATGCTTCCATGTTATTTCCCTGATAGGTTGTTGATTAGAGAAATTGCATACCAGACCATGGGAACTATTATAACCTCTCTCCTTTTGGGCAGTAGGAAAAACATATGGTGCACATCTCCTAATAATATAGGTATTTATAGCTTATTGAATGGTCCACGTGCCTAAAAAGAGGAAAAATCCCTACAACAAATGTGTTTTTTCCTTGGAGAATCCAGAGGACACGATCCACGAGATCTGGCAATGAACCAAATAAATCTTGTGGGCTTTACTAACTCTAAAATCCATGAAGTTTATTTTGTAGAAGAGGTATTCATAGTGTTAGCACTCAATAATTTCTTTGGGCTGCATAAAATAAATGCAAAGGTAACTTACAAACAAACTTTAGGTTGGATTCTGACCCTTCCAACCAGAGAGGGCTCTCTCAAACCTCTCTCAAACATGTAAAGACTGAAAATACTCAAAACGATTTGGCAATGAGCACACACAGGTTAGATTCTACAATAGGAAAGGTTTGTTTAGGTTTTTAAAAGGTTTGGTAGGACAAACAAGAGGAATAAAACATTGGGAAATGGGTTCAAATCCTGGGATATACTATGAATATTAATATGGATAATGTACTTTTGAGGGAATAGAGGCAAAGTAAGCATATCCTTCAACAATAAATAGTATTCAGATGATGGCAAGACAGAAAAGAGAAAAACTCATTACAAATGAGAGCATCAAACAAAGATGAATTCTCAATTGTAACTTTAGAAGAAATAACATAAGGTTGACTACAATGAACATAACACTTAACAAAGAGTGAATTCTAGACCTCTAATCACTAGACACAACAACTGCATTAACCACATGAAAGGAACATATATCAAGGATGAATTTCAATCATGTACTCTTAGATATTCTTAGAAGAAATAACATAAGTGAAATGAATGTGAACTAGAGGAAAACACACTAAGGAATACACCGTGATGAATCTCGGCTATCAAAAGCATTGTACTATTGTATTAATTCATAAAGACATTCTGAGAAATTTACACACAGACCCTTCGCCTTCCTGGTTGAAATTCCCCCTCCTTTATCTACTCTTTTACAATGAAATATATATCACTAAAGGCCCCTTCCAGCTCACAACTTCGAACTCCAACCCCTTTCCCAAAATAGAAATCGTTACAAATAGAACACGACACATTTTAATTGATCTCTTGTTTTTCAGGAGAAAAAATAGGCTTGAAAAATCCACCTATAATTCTCAAACCGTAATAGTTGTGTGAAATCCGAGAACAGTTTTTTGTATATGAGCTTGTTTTGAAGAAAAACCTCTCTCAGTTTCTTGAAATTAATCTCCAGTTGGCCAGAATATGTGTCACAAAAACATGTCTCAAACAAGAAATCATGAAACTAAAGAATAGGGCTCCAAGATTCCTTTGAATCTCCCAATATGTGTCACCTGTATAAAAAATAAACAATAACCTCATTTGAATTTTAAAAATTCATTTTGGGGCATCCAAAATTCGTCCTGTAAGTCTCAAATGTTGTGGAAACTGACTGCCACATCCTCTTTGAAATGTCACTTGTGCTTTTTTTCAAATATAATTTTATTTATCCATATTCTCCTTAAATATTTGGGAATAATATATTTGA
>CBVK0100240638.1:0-13436 GCA_900067695.1 Picea abies | reverse complement strand
TAATCTTTTAGGATTACATTATTAAATTAATTATAATTTATAATCAAGGGACGTGATCAAAAAGGAAGTTAAGAATCTTTTAGATGCAAAAATAATCGTACCTCTGAGATACTCGGAATGGGTGGCAAACCTGGTCCTGGTTAGGAAAAAGAATGGAGAAATCAGACTATGTGTGGATTTTGGAAACTTAAATAAGTCGTCTCTCAAGGATAATTACCCACTGCCCAAGATGGACCATGTGCTAGAAAAAGTAGTTGGAGCAAACCGAATGTCTATGATAGATGGGTTCTTTGGTTATAACCAAATCGCCATGAATGAACAAGACAGGTAAAAGACTGCTTTCGCCACACCATGGGGTACATTCATGTATGACAAAATGTCGTTTGGTTTGATGAATGCAGGGGCTACATTCCAGCATGCTATGGACATCGCTTTCATAGGAGAAAGAGACAAGTTCGTAGTCATTTACCTCGATGATTTGACGGTTTTCTCTAAAACCGATGAAGAACACTTGATCCATCTGAAACAGACTTTCGAAAATTGCTGCAGGTTTGGTCTATCTTTGAACCCAAAGAAATCACATTTCGCTATGTGAGAAGGTAAGCTTCTCGGCCATATCGTCTCTAGAGATGGGATCAGGATTGATCTTAAGAGGATTGAAGCAATAAATACTATAAATATTCCCAGAAAAGTAAAAGAGATTCAATCTTTCTTAGGAACCATAAATTTTTTACGAAGGTTTATCCCCAATTTTGCTGAGATTGTCAAATTGATCACAGGAATGTTGAAGAAAGATAGCGGAGTAAATTGGAAAACCAAGGCCAGAGCATCGTTCACGCATATTAAAAAATTCATAAGCAAGGCACCTGTGTTAGCAAGCCCAGATTATCTGAAAGAGTTTCTTATCTTCTCGTTTGCCTCTGAACATACTATCGCTGTGGTTCTCCTACAAAAGGATGAAGAAGGATTCGAACGACCGATCGCGTTTTTTAGCAAGAGCCTTAGAGACGCAGAACTGAAGTATGACATAATGGAAAAACAGGCGTACGCAATGGTAAAAGTGCTAAAGGCATTCAGAACTTATGTACTACATTCAAAAATTATCGCGTACGTGCCTACCAGTTCTGTGAAAGATATATTGGTACAGCCAGACAGTGATGGAAAAAGAGGGTGATGGCTTGCTAAAATCCAAGAATTCGATCTGAAAGTTAAACCAACCAAATTGATAAAAGGGCAAGGCCTAGCCAAACTCTTAGCTGAGTCAAATCTCAGAGCTCTTGATATTAATTGCCTGCAGGGAAGCGACGAATACATAGACCTAAACGAACCGGAAGAAGAAACAAGTCCAAACCAGATCGAAGAGAAGTTCTTACAATCGGGCTGGTATAGAGACATAGTCTTTTACCTGTTGAACCTGAAATGTCCAAATGAACTATCACCATCTAAATGTAGAACTTTAAAACTCCACGTGGTTAAATATTGTATCACCGAAGGTCAGCTATTTTGGAAGGATCCACTCGGTTTCCTGTTAGTCTGTTTAGTCGAATTGGAAACTCAGCAAGTTATAGATGAATTTCTTAAGGGAGTCTGTGGGGGGCATCACGCATGGAGAGCTACAGCCTACAAGATCTTGAGGGCTGGGTACTACTGGCCGAAACTCTTTTCGGACGTCAATGCCAAAGTGCGTGCCTGCAACCCTTGTCAAATATTCGCTGGTAAACAGAAGCTCCCTGCACTGCCACTAGTTCCAGTCAAAGTTGAAGCTCCATTTCAACAATGGGGTCTAGACTTCATAGGGGAGATTAATCCCCATTCCAGTTCTCAACATAAGTGGATCTTAACAGCTACAAATTATTTTACTAAGTGGGTGGAAGCCATTCCAACCAAAAGGGCAACAGACTCGGTGGTAATCAATTTCTTGGAAGACAATATCTTGTCAAGATTCGGTTGTCCCCGAAAGATAGTTACCGACAATGCCCAGGCCTTTAAATCTATGGCTATGATCAATTTATGTCAGAGGTATAACATCATTCTTGGCCATTCCACAACATATTACCCCTAGGGGAACGGATTGGCCGAATCATCTAACAAGAGCCTGGTAAACATAATCAAGAAAGTACTGGATGAAAATAAAAGGTCTTGGCATGTGCACTTGAAATATGCATTATGGGAAAACTGCATCAGCACTAAAAGGTCTATCGGCATTTCGCCATTTCAAATGGTCTACGGGACAGATGTTGTTCTACCTATAAACCTAGCGCTGCCAGTGATGAAGTTATGGCAGGATCAAAACGAAGAACCCAATCATGTAACCAGGAGAATAAATTAGTTGATTGAGGTTCATCAACATAGAGTTGAAGTTGATGAAAATATGCAGAAGTACCAATATGACATGAAAGCATTGTTCGACCGCAAGGAAAAGGATAGGGAATTTTTTCCATGTGATTTAGTGCTAAGATGGGATGCAAGAAAAGAGGAAGCGGCGAAGCATAGTAAATTTGACCACCTCTGGTATGGACCATTCAGGGTCTCAGCTCCAAAAGGAAAAAATTCTTTCCTACTAGAAAATATAGACAGAGAAGTCCTCCACGCCCCTGTCAATGGGTGGTATCTAAAGCATTACATGATGTAACTATCGCCAGATTCAAAGAAAAAAAAAAGTTTTAATAAATAAATAAATAAATTTTTGATATATATATTTGGTGTACATATATGTATTTTCGTTTAAATATTTCTTTTGATTTTCTTTTTCGTTCACGAACTTTCAACACATTTCGAATAAGATTTGTATTTTCTTTTTACAGGATTCCAGCTGCATACGAAAACTAGCAGGAAAAGTAATTTGCAAGTCGGTGTCAGAAATAAATCGGCATAAAACAGGTGATACCTAAAGTAGTTTCATATTGCGCAAAGAAAGTGAAAGGAAAAGGTAAAAATGAGCTTTCTCAAAAACACATGTCATGAAAGACTGTTAAAGAAAACCGAGGTAACGCCATTCAAACTGCAATATCAGCTAAAATTTTAGATAACAGGATTGTTTCTTGGTTTGATAATCTTTGAAAATTTTAAATTTGAATGATACACTCAATCTAAAAACAGTCAGTCAAAGTAAACTATCCCCAAAAAATATCTACAAGAGTCAGTCTCGAATTGTTTGACCTCTGTATTTTCAGTCAATAAGTCGCTACCTGGCATCCTGTCTATCTTTGGGTCTAATTTTTAACAAGTCACCATCTTCTCGTTTCATTACGAAGGGATAAAAAATTTTCGTTTTAAACCTCGTGAGTTTCAAAACAGATTGTGGAAGGAAAGCGGGTATTCACAACTACTCAATCCCCTGCTAAGCGAAGGAACATTTAGAGCGATCCTAACTTTCCTAGGTTTTTCAATGGTATCGGAGGATTAAAGCTTGCTCAAACAGGATGCCCTTTAAAAGTTATTTTCCTTTTCTCCCTAAGAACGAATATGTGGTGAAGTTCAAGGGAAGGTTGGTACCGAGTAATCAAATTAAGTTGACAGACCTCTAATGCAAAATATTACACATATATCAGCCCTGATACAAACTGATTGCCCCCATCTTCACGCTCAAAAAAGTAAATTATAAGACAGGTGGTGAAAGGAAATTCAAAAATGATTGCCCCCACCTAGTCCAAGAGACGATGAAAGGAAATTCAGAAATGATTTCCCTCGTCTCAGCATTTAAATGCATAAATATATTCCGAAGTGGTGAAAGGAAATTCAGTAAAAGGGGCTAGATAACTTCACCGGGGTACTGAACATGCTCGCTGGCAGTGATGCAATGTCTGAGATATCTATAAGGATGTTATACATGAATATCACTCTACTCTAGTAACCAATGCTTTCTAAAACCTGATCCACATCCCAAATTCAGATGGGACTCCCCAATTAAAAGCATATAATCTTATTCTTTTGATGCAAGCCGAGAGCCACAAGATCTGTTGGGTCTCCTAGGGTTGTTTCGATTGTCTTAAAACATACCTGAATTTAGTAGCGGGAAAGAGAAAATTGTGAAAGGGACTACAACTGTGTTTAAAAAGAGTATCTGATTTTGAAAAATATTTTCAAGGTAAAGAACGAAGTCTTTTTCCCCCTTAGATATATTATTCTCGGGAACCTTTCCGCCTGATTGAGCTTTTGACTCCATTTACCCAATATTGGCACGTGGTCTATTGTTCTTCCTGCCTCGCAGGAAGGCGAGATCCCTAGTTGGAGCCTATGTTGGATCCGCCCTTGTTTTTCTAGCCTTTCACAAGCTTCATTTTTAATGCTTGAAATCTAAAAATGTTTTTCATTTTTCCTCTGAGATATCGATGATCTCTGAAGCTTGATCACGCGAGCAGCAATGATTTTTCTACTCTCGAAACAGGTCCTACCTTTTGTAGAAATGTTTCCTCTTTTGGTTCTACTTCGGTATCTCGCAGGTCGGATACTATAACTCATGTAATTCTCACGTCCCGAGTCACGAAGCGGAAAAATCATTTTAACTTTCACTCAAGACTATAACGAGGGTAAAGTTTTCCCTAACTCATAATTAAACGGCATCGGGGCTTCACGCCTCGGTGTTCACCAAACCCAAAATTTTATTGTCATAGCCTTGATAGCCGGGAACACGAGGTCCTTGTTCGATTGACTCGTGTCAAGGTTAAGGGTAAAAGCTAAACCGTGGTAAAAGATTCTCTCGGCATTTCGCCACTCGGCACTATCTCTTTCAAAAGTTACACCGTCTAAACCCCGACTCGCGAAACCACGATGCAATTATAATGTGATTAATTAATCACTTAATCCAAGATTATCTTCCCTTTTAATTAAGTCATGTTATCGCGATCTCGCAGTTTCACAGCTCGGCATGTAAATCTCCCAGAAACTTATCTTTGAAGCTTCGAGTTGCGATATGGTGAATATAATAATTATAAAATTAATCAAGCCCCAAATCACAATTACCTTTAATTAAACCAAAATCGATCTTCGCAATCTCGGGAGTTAGAGACTCAAAATGTTAAAGAAAAATCCCCGACATAACGAGTAGAGAGATATTGATTAACGTTGGCTAGAATGGATTAATTAAGCTAATTCAAGACATATCCCACGCCTTGATGTTTGCACGATTTACAAGGAAGCCTTTTCTCTCCATATGCCAACTGACTTTTAAACCGCCAAAATTTATGACATTAATGAGGAAATAAGGTGAATCTATGAATATCAGATCAGATTTTTACGGCGAAAAATTATTTCTAAATATGATTTGACAGGCTTGTTTTGAAAGGTACCGAGTTTTCAAATATATGTAAGAGCTGCGTTTCATTATAACCAATGCAATTTCATAGCACGCAGAGCTCATCACTTCTGGGTAAACTGACTTCTGTATGTATACGCAGTTCTATCGTAGAAGAGCTAAAACGCAAGCTTCAGCCATGGCTCCGTGGAAAGAAGCAAAGGCGAATGTTGAGGTTTCGGGACAAGGCTCAGACAATTTCTCTGATACTTCACCCCGAAGTATCAACTCGGTCCCTAACTAGTCATATGTTTCAGATATTTTGCAAGCAGAACTGGTGGATTATTATGACGACTCCAACGACAACGAAAGAGATGATTTGACCACCAAGTACAAGATAGTCGTCCAATCCAGAATGCACAGAGTAGCAGCCAGACCGCGGTTGCTTCCATATTATGATATGGTCCGATGGGCATTGGACCATGTGGACATATCGACTAGGACTATCATGGACGAGAAGAAAGTCACCATCGGGACTTTCCGGCCGGAGCATCTGCAAACCATGTATAAGCTTCCCACGATGTCCGACTGCACATATGGTGCCGAGTTCTTGGAAGAATTCAAGGAGAAGGAATGCACACAGTATGATAAAACTATGTCCAGTTTGATAAAGGATTGGGTTTCAAACACCGTGAAGTTCAGAGCTGATACCCACGGCATTTATTCAATCGCTTCGCTAGAACCGCAGTATAGATATGTGGCCATGATGACATGCCAGTTATATGGGAGAGAGGACACATTGCATTTTTTCCTTGCGTGGGTGCCTCTAATGTTTAGGGTCGCAGAAGGTTGTTCCTTTGATTGGGCAAAGATGCTTTCGGATAGCTTGGCCAATCGGGTCACAGAGTATCGGGAGTAGAAGGAGAATGGGAAGGCGTCATCATTTTTCATGTCCACGTACATTATGGATGCAATTTGTTCGATGACACCATTTCCATTGATGATATGGATTTGGACCACGGCCGAAGACGAACCCATACATGTATATCATGAAAAATTATGGGAAAACAAAGAAGAAAATTTTTCATATGAAATTTTTAACTGGGTAATGGTGCCCCTGCATGTAGCCATTTTTGGTCACCCGCCACCTCGGATCTCAGACAGCATAGTAACGAATCTAAGTAGCATCACAGAATGCTATGTGGAAGCTGAATTTTCCTACTTCAGAGTCTTCGGGGCTTCTGTTCCCCCACATACGCTACCATAGTTCATCCCCGACAAGCTGGCTTGCCGCGAGGTTGCCTGGCAAATGGTAATTGGCGGTGTGAGCAAAGAACTTAAAGGGTATTCAAAAAGGGTATGGCCTTCATTTCCTGTTCATTTGAATTCTTATTCTTTATTAGATTTCGGGCATGCCAAAGCCGAGGCGACAGCCCTGGAAGACCTAAATTTGGTCTCCATCCAGTCCAAGAAGCACGATCAGCAGAGGGTCATGAGCAACCATTTGGAAAATTGTGGGCTCAAGAGATTTGAGCATGAGAATTCACCCTCGGATGACATTTTCCGATGAGTGAGGTCCTATGAAGAAATTCTAGCCCGGATTCAATCCTTGGCACCCGAGGAAAGAGTTGATGTATTGAAGTTCCAGGAACACCGACGCAGCTGTCTTCCCGCTGTGTTGCGAGGTGAGGGTCCAGGTATTTTGGAGATAAAGCAGAAGGATTCCGAAGGTTCTAAGGGTGCGACTCCCAGTCAAGGAAAACACCAGGATGAAGAGGAGAAAACAAAGAATCCGAAAGCCGAGAAAAAGACTCCAGACCCGCCAAAGGAACAGAATCCGGAGATACAGATAAAGACTCTCGAACCGCCGAAGAAGCAGATTCCAGTTGATACTCCAGGAAAATTGGCTAAACAGATCGGAGAACCCATGACATCAGTCACCCCCTTGTAGTCGACGCAGGGAAATATTGATGCAGGGTGGATTTTCAACGAAGAGCTGAGGCCCATAAGAGTAGAAGAACTCCCTCCGAACGAGTTTTTCTTTGATAAAAAGAGAAAAGCAGTAGCAAAAAAGGAATTTTATCAAGAAGGAGAGTTGACTGCTAAGAAATATAAAGTTATAACAAATGGAAAAGACAAGAGAAATGAGAAATTCGCCACTGAGATAGTAGGGACGCTAGGAGCTTATGCCTTGGCGAATCCGTTTTCAGTTGGGCTCCTAAAAAACCAACTTAAAAGAAAAAATCGCCTAATTAGGACCCTCGAAACCAAACTGGCCACAGCAGCAGAGAATGCTAAAGATCAAGTGAGCATGGGAATAGAGCAGGTCGGATTGGCTGATAAAAATGAAATAGAGATGCTCAAAACTAAGCTTGAGCAAGCACAACTGGTGGTCTGGGATGGTCGGACGCAAGCGAGCCAGCAGAGGAATTTGATCGAGCAGCTGCAGGCTAGGGTGGAGATCACTGAGAATAGAATGATAAACATCATGATGTCCAAATCCCAGGTGATCGAGATTCGGAGCAGAATCTCTTCGCCACAACAGAATTTGCTCGCCAAGGTGGGAGCGATCCGAGAAAATTGTCTGTTGGTCAATCAGGTTTCCGAAAACTTATCTACCAAAGAAAGGGATGTCGGGGCATCTCGGGTCGCCTTCCAGGAGGCAGTAATAGCCATGAACAATAGGGTTTCGGCAGGTTCTCCCAGGCTCACCATTTCAGAACAAACCAGAGGAAATATTCTGTTAAAGGAATGGGAGCATAACATCGCTGAAGGCAAGCAGCAAGCCCAAAGGATAACCAATTCCTTGGAGGAGGCCTTCAATTCTATAGACGGCGAGTTGCTGGGCATTGACAGTGGAGGCGATGCCGAGGTGTTGAGGCAAATGAATTTAGAACAGATCTCACTTGATCTGAAGGAAAAGGAAGAAAGATATTCGGTCGATATCTCTCAAATGACTATGGTGGACATAGTCCAAGTTGATAAATGCATGATCAAACCCAGCGCGCAATTATGCACCATCGACATCATCAACAGACAGATGGAGGATAGGCTGCAGCAGTTAGCCTGAGAATGTTACTTCTCTGAAGCCAGCTGTCAAGAAGAACCATCGCGGCTAATATCTCAGCTGGTGGAAAGATGTATCGCTTGTACCGAGGCCACGCAACGACAAACATCTGGCACCAAGTGAGGACAGAGTAGGAGAAATGGAGCGATTGCACTCCTCCCTGTCATAACCGAAATTTTGTGACTATTGAGATTCTACCTTATTTGTAAAATTGTATAAATATACCACAGAAAGAAATAAACGGGGCTGGATCTTTTTGGTGTCGATTGTAACAGAGTTTTTTATATTTGATAAGTTAATACAAGCAAATCTGAAGATTCTCAATTCCGTCACGACTGTGTTACAAGTTTGTTTCTTTGTATTTCATATTTCGTTTCATTTCGTATTCATAATTGATGTGCTTTGTTATACTTTAGTATGACCACTACTATAGTGAATGAATTTTGGTTTTCTGTAATTGTTTATTGTCTTTCCTCTACACCAGCTATCAGCGGGTGTAAGACCAATCTGCATTTTCAGAATTCTACATATATTCTCTGCTACATCGGTTATTTCCTTACATTTTCCTCTTCTATTTATTTGTGAGATTCTCTCCTGATAGAAGCCTTACACTATATACAGCTAAATTTTTTTCTCTCACCTCACACCTTTTATTAAAATATAATACAGTTACGGGAAAGAGCCTTTGATTTTCATCCCTATTTTATTCATAAAACCGTAAAATCTCTTTTATTCGACCAAATCGAGACAACATTTAATCTCTCTTTGAAGTCTTTCCTACTTTTATTGTTCCTCCATGACTGTCCCTGTAACAACACAACCTAATAGTGAACCCGTACTATCCGACCAAACACATATCGCTTTAAACTTATTCGACACAATCCTTAAAACAGCTACTAACCGGGTCGAACTTGAGCGTTCATGGGAAGCCATTGAACAAGATATAACTATCCAGGAACAGTTGGAAGCTAGACAACACCAACGTAGAAATCTTCCCTAGTTTCCTTTGTCGAAGGTTGACGTTTCACTCTTCTCCATATTTTACCCACTTTCAAATGCCTTGACACTATACTTCTAAGCCTTAAGTACAGACTCAAGAACAACATCTTTCTGGCGCTGTTGCTGGGGACCGAAGTTACGAAATCTTTTTCCCTGGGAAAACGACATTTGTTTTTCGTTGAAAGTGTTACCCTTTGATAGTGAACAATGAGTGCACACCTTTTAAGGATTTTAATCTTTCACTTGGCGACTCCACGAGAAATAAACTGGCATATGGTCAAAGGAATACCAGACAAAACTCGGATGGTAAGAAGATTACGCCCGTTACCGATCCCGAAAAAATTCTAAAGGTGAGAGGCTCTTTTAAGACAACCGCTCCAGTTTGCAAACTTAAAACCCCATCACTAAAGACTAAGAGTCCTTCCAAACCCTCAACTTCGCTCAGTCCTCTCTTTGTCGCTAAAGATTCAATGCCAAACTGATCTGAAGTTAGGAGTGAGATTCATCCAATAGTCCCCTTAGCACACAAAGGAAAGGGCCCTCTTGAAAGTTCGTCGGCTTTTGAAATACCATATTTTCTTCAGTTGAATTTCCCGACTTCACCAAATTCTGAAGAGTGTGTTACACACTCAGTTCCCACACCCGTCGGTTCTCCTGATTTCGTCTCTTAAAAATCCGAGGAACCAAGTCCTCGCGTGCCTTACCTTTCCTCATCGGATTTTTCTCTTCGCGAAGAAAATAAAGATTCCCTTTTAATTTTCCAAAACCCCCTTTACAACTTTCCACAAACAATGATGGCAACTGTCGGAGGAGGAGGTGGAGGGTTTATAGGAGGAGGCAGAGGGTTTATCAGAGGAGGAGGGGGAGGAGCCCCTCTAGGAGGATCTGAAGGCCAAGGGCCTGCTCCCCCTCCTAGATTGTTTGTGAAAGTTGCAGCCAGATACGCTCCATTAGTATTACCCATCCCTCTACACGATCTTCTAGAAAATTACATAAAAAATTTACCGAAATTCACCGGGGAGGGGGATCTGACTGTGGCTGAACATATAAATTTTTTCGACCAATTCGCAGATATCTTCGGTATCGAACATGAGGATGTATATTCAAGAATTCTTGTCCAAACGTTCGAAGGCCAGGTCCGAACTTGGTTTCGGAGCCTACCCGCAGCATCTATCCTATCTTATGACGCTTTGGAAGATGCTTTCCTCAGACAATGGGGCGAGAGAAAATACCATCTCTATTATTTAACCAAATTTGGATCTTTGAAGAAAAAGAACTCAGAAACAGTCATGGAATTCATTTAGATATTCAACAAATTGTACAATAAAATCCCAGCCGAGGTTAAACCTTCCCAACCCGCAGCCAAGGTGACTTTCGTCGGAGCTTTCGAGACGGATTTTGCAATCCTTTTGCGAGAGAGAAGAGGAGCCACCTTAAACCGAATGCAGGAAAATGCGGTAGAAATAGAGTCTAATATGATGGCTTCGTGTAAGCTTAAATATATATTAGAGACTGGAAACCGAGAGACCAAGCGCTTTAGAGAACAAGCAGGTCCTTCAGGGTCAAATAGGTCCGCAGACGATAGGGTGGACGATATGGCCAGAGTGATTAAAGAACTGTCAAATAAAATATCCAGAATGGAACTCGAACAAGCCAAGGATGACTCTTACCCCAAAAAAGATTTCAAGAGGAACCCAAACCCCCCGAACCAACAAAGACAAATAAAAAATGAGGATAAAAAAACACAAGCTCCCTTAAAGAATTAAAAATCTATAAGAGCGAACGATTTTCAAGACTTCGTAGATTCAGACAACGATGTCACAAACTTCGGTGATGACTTCACTCAACCCTATCTGACTCATGAAGACTATGAAAAATATTTAAACACGCTACAACCGTCTAATGAGGGTGAAGAAAGTGATCACACTGATCTCTGTGGATCTCAACCAGAAACTGAGATGATAATAGTTGAGTTTCAACCCAAGTACAACTTAAGATCTAAGAGTAAGCCCACCTCAATGACTCAACCCAAGAAAATCCTCCAAAGAGGTCAAGCTTACGAACCTCCTTCGGAAGAGACCTTGTTACACAGCAACAAAACTAAAGTAGGAAGAACTCAGGAATCTGAGGTGGAAAAAGTTGAAACTCAAACACCAGAAACCGAACCAGTAAATAAAGTTACGTCTTCAACTAGGACCATGAGTGATAAAGTGGTCTAGACAAATAAGTCGAAAAGGAAGAATTCAGAAGTCTCAACCAAAGAAACATAGAAGGTGAGCGGAGCTTTCAGTTTTGAAAATGAGTTAAACAAAATTAAGATACCAATCCCTTTGGTAGAATTAGCAAAAAACCCCGTTTATCGGAAGAAAATTACCAAAGCGATGGGTGTCTCTGAGCTAGAAAGCTAGTCTGATGTTATAAACTTGGAAGATGAAAAACCTAACATCACCTTTGGTCCCCATTTCAAAGGGGCCATAGACACCATTGCTCCCTTTTATATCACTATGAATGTGTATGATCAGTTGTTGCATAATTGTATGTTAGACTCCAGAGCTTCCCATAATGTTATGCCCAAGATTATAATGGGCAAGTTGGGTCTCCAAATCACAAGACCTTATGGATATTTGTACTCTTTTGACTCGAGAAGGGTTAAATGTTTGGGGATGATAAAATATCTGGTGGTTACCCTGGCCCAGGTCCCGGTTAAGAGTGTCCTGATGGATGTGGTTATCGCGGATATTCCCCCTAAGTATGGCATGTTGTTATCTAGGTCATGGGGAGCCAAGTTGGGGGGTTCTCTTCAGTTGGACATGTCATATGCCACAATCCCGATGTTCGGTGGTCATTTCACTCGGTTGTACAGAGAAACAAGATTAGCATATACAGTCAGTGACCCTCAAAACCCAAACAACTTTCCTATTTACATTGCAGACCAAGATCTGGGAAATTGTATCTTGTCTTTTGATGATGGTTTAGATGGCTTTCTGGAAGAAAACGATATAGAGCGAAAAGAATCAGACTATATGACTAAAGATCTTTGCAACACTGGTGTCTGGAAAATGTATTTCGACGGTGCTTCATCTTCTGAAGGGGCGGGTGCAGGAGTGCTTTTAGTAGCTCCCGGAGGTAAGTTTGTTGTTCATTTTTCCTATCGTCTGCAGTGGGACATAGATTACACTAACAACGTATGTAAATATGAAGCGTTGATCTTGGGATTAGAGGCTGCCAAGAAGCTAAATATAAGTAACTTGGAGGTATATGGTGATGCCGAATTAATAGTCAAACAAATAAACCGACAGTACCTAGCCAAGCATCCCAGACTAAGAACATACATAAATTGTGCTTGGGATCTCATGGAAAACTTTTTCTCATCCGTAAATGTCCATTTTATCCCTCACGCAGAAAATCTACATGCTGATGCATTGGCAAAGGAAAATTCAACCTTCTCTCCTCCCACGACTTTCAAGTTGAAATATCACATTGAAATCAGATACAAACCCTTTATACCAGACAATATCTGACACTGGCAGGTCTTTGAAGATGACGAACAAATTAAGAAATTTCTTGCAGCAGTGGGTGAGTTCCCTGAAACTCATCCAGACCAAGAGAATCAAAATGACCCGATGTGGATCATGCAAGAGGGGGAAGATCCTGAAACCTTCCGAGAAAAAATCACGGCTCATTGTATGCTGGTCCTCAAAAGAAACCAGATTCCAAAAGGATTTATTCCTTTAGAAAGACTTTTCGATCAGAACGACGTACCTGTGAAATCCACTTTGCAGCCCCAACTAGAAGAAGTGGAGGACTGTGATATAGGAACTGAAAAAGAATCCACGGTGGTAAAGATATCCAAGTTCCTCCCTCCTGAAGTAAAAGTCAAGTATAAAAACCTACTCAGACAGTACAAAGATGTTTTCGCCTGGTCTTATGATGAGATAAGAACGTATGACACTTCCATAATTGATCACAAGATACCTTTGAAACCGGGGGTCAAACCGTTTACGCAAAAGCTTAGGCAAATTAACCCCATTTTGTTACCCATGATGTAATGGTCGGTTTTACATTTTACATCAATTTATTTTGATAAACTAACTAATTTCATAACACAGTAATGAAATAACAGTAACTTCCGTAACA
>CBVK0100240637.1:0-13436 GCA_900067695.1 Picea abies | reverse complement strand
TCAAAGAAGGACACTGGAAAGTGGTGGGAGTTCCACAAAATCCCTTGGCACAACACCGATGAATTTTGCTCCAAACATTAATTGTTGGCTGATATTAAAGCCACGGAGTTGGATGCCAACTCAAACTCTGATTTGGAGCCAGATAAGGGAAAATGGATCATTGATGTGGAACCCAATGTTACCATCGCTACCACAAAGCTCTATCCATAGGAACTAGAGGAGCCTGAATAAGGGGAGCACCTCTTCCACTCACACGTGTGGGTGAAGGGGACCCCACTCCATTTCATTGTTGACAATGGTAGAAAGAAGAACCTAATCTCAGTAGAGGTAGTCAAGAGGTTGAACCTGAAAATGATGTTGCACCCTTATCCATACACCATCATTTGGATCAGCCAGGGATGAGACATTTACATCAACCAACAATGTCGCTTGCACTAGGACATCAAGCCCTTCAAATATGAGGTATTTTTTTATGTTTCCCCACTTGAAGTTTCATATGTTCTTTTAGGAAAAACATATATGTGGAAGCATCATGTTGTTTAAAAATATAGGCCCCATAGTTTCATTATTAATTTGGGAGGTAAAATCTATAGGGTACCAGAGGAAGTCCCAACTATTGTGGTCTCTTTGATCTCCACGAGGAAGTGAATAAAGGTGATCTCTCAAACCGAGATATTTTTCCTATTTATGGTCCGGTCAAAAGTGAATGAAAGATGACGGCAACTGCCAAAACCTCTGCATGAGGTCTCTCTACACAACATAAGTAGGTGGAAAATATAGTAGAAGAAAAAAAACACATCTTTCCCTCACCTGATGGGGTGCCTTTGCAGTATCAGGTAAATCACTCAATCGATTTGACACTCGATGCTCTTGTTCCTAATGATCATGTATATAGGCACTCTATTATGGAGAATGAAGAAATCAAATTCCATATCCAAGAGCTAATTTTGAAGTACCACATTCGAACAATATCCTCACCTTGTGGGAGCCCAATTGTTCTAATACACAACAAGGATGGGACATTTTGTACTGATTGAAAAGCCTTGAAAAATATCATAGTCAAGAACTATTACCATATCCTCTAGATTGATGATCTTCTAAATCATCTCAAGGGAAAAAAAAAAATTAGTAAGATCGATCCGAATTCGGGCTACCACCAAGTGTTAAATGAGAAAACAGATGTATGAAAGGCATCCTTCAAGTCTAAAGAATGTCTCTTCGAGTGGTTGTTCATGCCTTTTGGCTTGACTAATGACCTGACCACATTCATGTGGATGATGGATGATATATTGTGGCCATTTACAAACTCCTTTATGGTCATATATCTAGATGACATCATCTTCTTTATAAAAACCTATGAGGAGCATTTGAAGCAAATTCGACAAGTCTTGGGCACCTTGCGATAGCACAAGTCATATGCGAATTTGGAGAAGTGTTCCTTCGAAATGCAGATAATTCAATAATTGAGATACATCATGCATGATCAGGGTGTGCATGTGGATCCATCCAAGATCCAAGTCATTTGTGATTGGCTGACCTCGAAGACACTGATCAAGATCTGCAACTTCTTGGGATTCGCCAACTTCTACCATAGTTTTGTGTTGTGGTTCTCTCATACCACTTGGTTCCTAGGCCAAGTGACCAAGGGTGGAGCCAAGGACAAATATGTTTGGGCTGCATCAAAACATAAAGCAATCAAGGATTTGAAATTTTGCCTCTCCTCAACACCAGTCCTTCTTCTTGACCTGCAATGACCATTTGATATTGAGATAGGTGCTTTAGATTATTCTATCGGTGTAGTCCTCACTCAGCATGGGAATTCGATGGCCTATAAAAATGAGTCACTCTATGATGCATTTCATAGGTATCCCAATTATTATAAGGAAATATACTCCATTATACATGAATGTCTAGAGTGTAAGAATTATATTATGGGAAAGGAAACCATCATCCACATTGATCACAAGCCTCTTCAATTCATGTAGACACGAGGAAATTTATAGAATGAAAGCCACCAAAAATGGTCTACATACCTACAAAAATTCCATTTGAACTTTAAGAACAATAAGTATAGCAGAAATCGAGTTGCATACTACTTCAATTGACCTCCAATTGTGGCACTAACCATGGTTCTTGACTCTTGTGGACATGAGACATCCAGGTGGCCCCAATTGTATGAAAATGATCCTGAATTCATTACTACATATTGGGCACTAGGAATAGGGACACAAGTTCCAAACTTTCACCTCCAAGATGCACTTTTATGCCATTCAGGCCATCTAGATGTCTCATTCCTTCAAGTGAGTGTGAGAAGATGATTTGGGAGGTGCATTACAATTGGGTGGCATGACACTTTGGTTTGGACAAGACAATTTTTGTGTAGAAACAATATTTCTACTATTTGAAACTCTGACAAGACATCATCATGTATATTAGATAATGCGCCACTTGTGTCATTACTAAACCTGACATCAAGAAGTAGGGGTTGTACTCTCCTTTACCTACCCCGAACAAGCCTTGGGAGTCAATATCCATGGATTATATGTCAGGTCTTCCCTCAACCAAACATGGTAATGATTGTGTCTATGTGGTTGTCAATCAGTTCTCTAATATGGTCATTTTCGCACCTTGCAAGAAGAGTATCACAACAAAAGACAATAGTGAGCTCTTCTTTGAGCATGTTTGGGTTCATTTTGGGCTCCCACTGACCATTATTTAAGATCGAGATAGAAGGTTCTTGAGTAATTTCTAACCTAGCCTATGGTTGATGATGGACACCAAGATAACCAAATCAAATTCCTTCCACCCACATACTAATGGACAGACAAATTTAGTCCATAGGATGATTGTTAATATCTTGAGGATGTACAATTACAAACATCCATGCACATGGAATGAAATCCTTCCTTGTGTTCAACATAGCTACAACAAATCCCTCCACAACTCTATTGACCACAACCCTTTTCAGTTGTTCTTGGGGTTCCATCCATTAGCCCCCATTGGCGTAGCTCTACCCATTGCAACTGCATAGGAAGAGTCCTCCCATGCCTAGACCGAGGATGATCGAGAAACCAAATTTTTTGAATGAATCCAACAAATCCAACAAAAATTTCATGATATTTTGAAAAAATCCAACGCCAAGTATAAGCAGTGCCATGATCAACATTGGGTACCACACAAGTTTAAGGTGGGAGATAAGGTGTGGTTGCATTTGCAGAAATAATGCCTCACATGACACCATCGAAATGTTTTCCCACTCAGAGAAGATCCTTACACTATCACCAAGGTTGTGGGTGAGAATACTTTTGAATTAAGTATTTCCACTTTCCTTGGATTGCACCTTGTATTTAAGGTGGAAATCATTTGACCATATTTTCCACCTCTCCCGGAAACTTTGGACGTGACCAAGAACTTATCCCCTACAAAAATCAATCATGACTGCATTGAGTAGGGGACAGTTGATCAAATCATGGAGACCAACATGAAGGGAATATACCAGTAGAACATCTAACTCTATCAAGTCGTCAAAGCAAGACAACTTCTTCATCAAGGCAAGTGACTCACCAGGAGTTAGATTCGGCAGAAGTTTCCCCATCTGATGGAGGAACTTGAAACAATGGGGACCATTGATTACTAAGGGGGGAGTAACAATCCAGGTGGATATTGGTGGCCACCCACCTATTCCACTAATTAATAATAATTACACATGGCAATTTTTTGGGTCCCAAACTTTCGGGGTTGTTTTGAGGCCCTAAATGGTGTTTTTTGGCCATTCTTGCACAAATGGTTGCCATGGAATTCACTAGCTTACCAAAAAATTTAGTTCTCGATTAGTTTTTTCCAACGAGATATCTTGCACCTAAAATGGATATCGTATGAAAAAGTTGTGCCCCCAAGAAGTTGGCATGCCAACTAGCCACCTCGAGGCCCACAAATCCTTTTGGTGCTTCATCTCATAGGGTTAGGTTTTTGGATGTTGAGGTTTTTTTCCTCTTTGGATTCATGCTTATGAAAAAATGTCACTTTTAGGCCTCTTTATAATAAGCTTCTTACGTTTGATAATAGTTGAAACATCTCTCTTCATGGATAAGCTACCACCATTCTACCATCATTTGTGTGTTTTTCATTTTATAGTCTTTTCTATTCCATTCATTAATAGAGTCTAAGATTAATTGTATTATTGTATTTCTTGCAATATCTTTGTGTGTTTCCTTGTTATATTTTCACCTTCATGTCATTCTCCACATAGTCCAGATCGCATTGTTCTGAGGAGTACTTCAAACTATCATGATCTATTTTTACCTTTAAGTCTCTTCCTATTAGGAAAGGGTGCTATTTTTTAACTGCATGTAACATGGCCAACATTTCTTTTTCAAAAATGGGTTTGATTAATTTATTTCCTTTAATATGGCTACTCTAAAAGGAAAGGGGCCTTCCTTCTTGCATTAAAACTACACCAATTATATGTCATGAGGCATCACACTCCACAATAAGGGTTTTTGTGAAGTGAAGCATGGCTAGGATGGGACTCATACACATGTCTAGAATAGGATTCATACACATGGCCTCCTTCAAATTTTCAAAATATTTTCTTGCTTCTTCAGTCCAAGAAAATGCCTCATTTTTTAATAACATTGTTAGAGTTGCTACTATTTTACCATAATTCTTGAAAATACTATGGTAATATCCCTGAAATCCTAATAATCCTCTAAGATTCTTCAAGATTTTTGGAATTGGTCATTCCATCATAGATTTAATTTTGTTAGGGTCCACTCTGATACATTAATGAGATATAATGTGACATAGATATTCCACTTCTTGAACCCTAAAGGAACACTTGGAAGGCTTTGCATATAATTGTTTTTCTTCCAATATTTTTAAGACCATTTCAACAGGGTGTACATGCTCTCCCCAAGATTTGTTGTATATTAGTATATCATCAAAAAATACTAACACAAATTTTTTGAGTAAGGTTTTGAAAATAGAATTCATCAAGGTTTGAGATGTTGAAGGTGCATTAGTAAGGACAAATGTCATCACCAAAAAATCATGATGGCTTTCATGTGTTCTAAAGGTTGTTTCGGGAATTTCTTCTTTCCTTATTATGATTTGATGATATCTAGAGCAAAGATCCAACTTAGAAAAAAAAACTACTCCTTGCAATTCATAAATCATAGGAATAGGAAACTTATCTTTAAGAGTCATTTTGTTGTTTTTTATAGAATGTGGACACATATGCCATGAACCATCATTTTTTGTAATCATCACCATTGGTGAAGAGAAATCACATTAACTAGGTTTAGTGATTCCAACCTCTAACATGTCTTGAATCATATGCTCAATCTCACTCTTTTGTGCATATGGGTACCTGTAAGGCCTAATGTTAGGTGGTAGACTTCCTAGTTGCAAATGAATAACATGGTCATGATCTCAAGTAGTTGGAAGACACTTAGGAATCTCTCCAAATGCCTTGGAAACATTGTTGGTTACTTTTTGGATATCCACTAGAGAAGAGGGTATAGATGTTTGAACATCTAGTGAGCATAATTGTGTGATTACACCATCATGTCCCTTTTTGAGTAATTTTTTCATGATTTTAGAGATTATCACTTTAAAGGGATTCCATTGGATACCTTTGAGTTCAATTTCATTTCCTTCTAAGGAAAATCTTATGAAAATCTCTTGAAAATTAAGATCCATGATCCCCAATGATTGTAACCATTGGACCCCTAATACAACATAATAACCACCCATTTGGATTGAAATAATGGGAATATTTAGTAAATACTCCCCCATATTGAGCTTAATACTATTTAACTTCCCTAGAGAATTTATGGTACCTCCATATGCAATCATTACTTGAAACTCCGGTACTGGAAATACAAATAAATCAAGAAGTTCATTAATTTGCAATTAATGAAGTTATGGGTACTACCATAATCAATCAAAATTGTTACCTTTTTATTTTTGATATATCCTTCTATATTGAGGATTTGCAAAGTATTGATTCCAACCAATGCATGACAATATTATGTGGTTGGATTAGTCTCTTATAGTTCTAGGTCTTGTGATGGTTCCAATTATTGATCTTCTTCCTCTTCACAATCTATGTAGAATAATTTATTCTCATCACATTTATGCTCATTACTGTAGTTGTTTTCACAATTGAAACATAGTCCCTTTTCTCTTATTTCATCCATTTGTTGAGGTTTCAAACTCGGAGGTTTAGTGAGGTTAGATGAGTCAGCATGGTGCTCCCTATAATTGTTAGTGGACACTCTTCTAGTAGCCATATTTTTACCTGCAACTTTCCTTTCCACACTGAAAGAATTCTCCAGGGATTTGGGTTCAAAGAGATTCACCTTATGTTGAATGTTCTCCTTTAAAGTTCCCATAAAGAGATATAACAAATCATCCTATGAAATGTTCTTTACCCTCAGAATCATTTTTTGAAACTGTTGAGTGTTCTCTTTAATTGAGACTTAGTTTTTGAAATTGTTGAGTGTGCTCTTTAATTGGATCTATTTGTCAATATTTATCAATTGACTAAAGAATGTGTTTCTCATAGTATCCCCATAATCTCCTTGTTAGTCAGTTCAATTAGGTGAACTCAGCTACATTAAATCATCAACCTGGGGATCATAAACTAATGAAGTGCATGCAAATTATTTGCAGGTATTATCCTATAATCTATCTATTTATGCAAAAGGGAAAATTGTTTACTGTTTAGCTACATAAATAGAGTTTTTGTTTAGATACAAAAAAAACCATTGTAATTACTAATGATGAAGAAAAAAATTTAATAAATTCAAGAGAACAATTCTACACACTTAAGATCATCAATTTACCAGATCATTAACTACAACATTTCAATCATCTAAGTCAATGAGAGTTCATGTAGATGAAATAACAATAATTTATTCAAATAATGTTTTCTATGTTAGTTTCCTTGTGTAAACAAAAGTAAATGAATTTGTGGAAAATGAAATAACTAGAAATGCAAATCATATGACTTAATAAATAAATAAATACCAAGAACAAATTAAATGAGCAACACACTCCTCCTCGGTAGGCCCTCTTGGCTTAGGGAACACTACTACAAAAGAACATATGAAACTAAACTTATAATATATTAATTCCAAACAATAGTATGAGTTTTACAGCAATATGATATCAATAATATTCATCCTCTAAAGGTTATGATAATCTATATTTATACATTGCATGCAAGATCGCATAGATCTAATTCTTAGGGATCATATAAATTGTTTTACAAAGGAAATAACACATGTGTATTTATTAGATATAATAGCTCGTGGTTATATAGAATCAGCCTTGTCATCCAAATAATGGAGAAATTCATGATAGAATGCATGAATTTGTCTCATGTGATCTCATGCTAATTTGATGAAGACCCAGATCGCGTAATTCTCCACTTGTTCTTACGTTGACTGTAGGTTTGACTTGTCTCTTGTGCTAATTTATAGGATTCTTTGCTTGAATGATAGGTGGAAGAGATTCAGGAACTGATTTGGCATATTCTACAAGTCGGGGTTCAATCTTGGAGTGTGTGTGACCCTATAGAACAACGATTCTACTACATAAATAATTTAGTGGCTATAAAACTATATTTGAGTTTCTACATAATTAGAGATTTTATAATGACTCATTAAAAATAATAACCAATTAAATCAAATTCCATAAAGAAGAATAGAAATGAGCTCAGAGTGGAAAATTTACCTCTAATATACGTCAATACACAAGTTATGTAGTTGAGAAAGATATTTATGGAAAAAAAGGGTAAAACGAGATACAAGTTGGTTGATAAGTACAAGTTTTGGATGGAAGTTTAAGATAGAAAAGTGACAAAAATAATATGTTTTGAGGACTCAACATTTCCCCCACAAAAAATATGTTGCATGTCCTCATGCAACCATAATTGTACTCATCTTCCTTCAAGAAAAATTCAAAATTGTTGACACCTTTTCTCTTAATCTCTTTCTAAAGCATTAATCAAAATGTTCAGTCCTAAATATGAGTCTTGTATATGACTTATTTCCTCATTCAAAATTTTCCTCAATCTTCTAACTCTAATTTTTCCTTGCCTTCCTTGAATGTACCATCTCCTGGCCTTTCTTATTAGCAATTTATTTCGGGCCTCCAAATATTCCTTATCTCTTTGTAAATAAACAATGATGGCCTTCAATATCTCAATTTTAGTATTAATATGATTGTCAAGGAGTTCCAACTGCTTGATTTCCTCTTTCAATTTCCTAACCTTTCCAACTCAATTTTCTTTAAAGGCTGTGGATGTTATATCAATTATTAGTTCCTTATCAACTTTAGTGGCTACATGTATCTCATAATCAGTCACATGGTGATCAAATTCCCTGTCTCCTTCATCATAATCATAATTTGGAAATTCATTTTTGTCTTATGAGCTGGGAGCAGGGATAATGAATGATTCAGATATGGGATTTGTACTTGAATTTGTTCTCTTTAAACCATTATGTTTCCCCTTATCAAATTCCTCAAGCTTGATGACTTCTTTGTCATGAACTTGGATACTATCATGTTTTTCTACAGCTAAGCACGTTTTCATCCTTCTAGTCGTTCGACACATAATGGACTCAATTTTTCTCTTCTTATTCTACAAGGCATCTTCTCTTCCTCCTAATTCTCGGGATTTGAATTTTCACCACCTATTTCCTTTTATGGCTTCAAACAATTGACCTCAATTTTATCAAATTCCCTTATAATTTTCCCTCAAGATCATCCTCTGGGTTTCCTAGGTTCAAGGTATAAAACCCTGACCTCTTTTTCCATCCTATATGTTACATTTTATTTTTCTTCATTGCTTTAAGATTTGGCTTCTCACTTTTCTTCTATGGTTTTGTGTTCTTCTATGGTTCTACATCATTCTCAGCTTCCGCATTCTCCAATTCCTCTTATTACATCTCTATATTTTCTAATTCAATAATTTAATCTTCCATTTCCAATATTTTCAACCTGGAAACACTGAGCTCTGTATCAAAAACCCTGTTTTTGGCACTTTTGTGTTTTGACCCTTTGACCTTTTGTTGTGTAGGTTCCTTGAAAAAATGACTTCGTATCAGGAATTATGGTTTTTTTTCCTGTAATCTGGCTTCAACTAGAATCTTAACCAACCCAAAGTGAAACAAACTCCTCTTTAAACACTTGGGGCTACGTTGTATAGATAAAGCCATTTTCTTTAAATTTTTCAATATATAGAAATGAATATCTAATTAGCGCCCCTTGAAAAAATTCATGAGCAATTTGAGATGATAGTAAAACACAATCCCATACCTTCCTTCGTCGGTCACACAATTATGAAGGATAAATAAAAAATCTCTCCATTTCTTCTTGAACTCGAAAGTGGACATACCTTTGTTCCACTTGGTTTCCTATGTTGGGTCCTTGAGAAAGTCTTTCCAAATTTCCCCTTTAATATTCTCATTCTTGAACCATTTTTCACTGCCTTGAGGTAGCCTAGTATATTTTGAAATAAAATCTTCGAATAACTGCAACTGGAGGTTTCCAATTCGAGCTTGTTTTCTATCAAATGACTCTGCAAAAGATTTAGTTACTTGCTTGTCATGTCCCTAAAATTTTTGTAAGAAAGGCAGCCATATGACTCTTTGAAATCACCTCATACATTTTGGATAAGCTTCCAGGATTTCAATCCCAATCAATTCATGCCTTACCACAAGTCCCATGCCTCAAATTTGTAGAGTTAGAAAGAATTTTGAATAGAAAAATACCCTTATCAGAGGAAAAACGGGAAAAAAACAGGGAAGATATGGAAAAATTACGAATGAAGAGAGAAACTCAGGTGACTTCAACTATGATGGTATCCACAATTCAAATCATGAAAACAGTCATGCCACAATTCATGCCATTGATTCAACTTATGGAAGCACTCTTGCATGATTGGATCGCCTTATCAGTCTAATCAACCACTATGTATAATGCATGTTGAAATATATAGAGTTTTTGATATATGAGCAGGTGGATACTTATGATATGGTTTCAGAGGTATAATTAGAGGAATTCCCTAGGATTTGGTAAGAGGATACAGTAGACTTTTGGAAAAACAAAGTAAATGTATATTGAATCTATGGTTTTCCCATCCTTCTCACAATTCATAAATCCAAATGAAAAAATGATTTAAAGAGTTATTACCTTATGATTTTACCTACAGCCTAAAGAATTTATCACCTTTGAAGTTGGAGTTGGACCATGATTGAGTTTGAATGTTGGTTATGTTGTTGAAGCTAACTTGTTTATTGTTGCATACTATGGAAGAAAGTTTTGAATCTTCTAAATATTATGAAGGTGAAGGGTGTTAATGCCAATGAAGAATGGTGAAGAATCTTGAGATAATGTTGATGTTGTTGAAGATGGTATGAAGAGCATTGATATTGTTGAAGAAGATGAAGAGTATTGATGTTGTTGAAGGTGATCTTAAGAGTGTTTATTTTACTTAAGAATCTGAAGAGTACTAATGTTGTTGAAGATTATATGAAGAGTGTTGATGCTACTAATAAAGTCTACAGAGTTGAATTTCATGACAATTTGCATGAAATTCTCAAATCGTATTAATCTTGTGTTGCAAGCTAGTTTTAAAAATAAGTTAATAACTAACAATGTCTTGAAGAATAGCTACAAGTGACTTTCAGTAGCTACGAAAAGTGTTTCTAACTACAGAAAATTCTGCAATTGCAGAAATTAACCTTCTATATAGAACCATTTTATGAGTGAAGTCTAAATCTTGAACTGTAATGTCTGGTATGGAGAAAATATAGCATACTATAGTAGTAAATTATGAAAACAAGAAGAAAAACTTGAACAATCCAACAACTGATACTGAATTTTCTTCTGATAACAAATCTAAAAAATATGAAAAACTCTAGAACTTTGAATTTTTTTTAAATCTAAAGAGAAAGAATCTATTTGGCTAAGTGTTGCAAAAACGGACTTTTTGCAGACTGACAAGAATTTTGTTGCTGAGAAATCAAGAACAAGATTTTTCTTGGATAAATCCTATGATAATTTAGAAAACTTGAATTCTATTCGTCAAATCATTGGTTTTCAAATAGAATTATTGCACAGTTGTGCTAGTAAACTAGTTTTCACAGACTGCACTTGATTTTTTTCTTTAATTTTTATTACACACACAAAGAACAGAAAAATAAATATCATTATGGGATAAGAGTAGGAGAAGAATTTCCCTTATTCACTATCTCCATCTTTGGTTGTTAAATCATATTATGGATAAATTCTTCTATATTTGAAGGCTTCTGATATAATCTTAGTCTATGCCACTTTACTGAAAAGGAAATTCCCTCATAAATATTTTTTATTTTAACTGATCCATTATAAAAAATTGTCTCTATCTCATATGGCCCTAACCAGCGAGTACTGAGCTTTCCTTTAAAGTTTTTAAATTTAGAATCAAATAAGAGAGCCCAGTCATGTGGTTTGAATTTATTCTTTTTGATGAATTTGTCATGCCATTTCATTATTTGTTGTTGGATTATAGTACATAGTATGTTGAATTGCATCTTGTCGAATCTCATCCAATTCATTGAGTTTTGCTAACCTATGTTGTTGTGCTTCTAAAGCATCCATCCATAGCTTAGATGTAAAGGCACCAATGAAACCTCTCCACCTCTCATGGAGGTAAAGTCACCAATGAAACACCCAAAACATGATCTCTCCACAATGCTTGGTCAAGATTTGGAGGGGTTATCTCCTTGGCTTTTCCTTACATGACCTCATGTTTGGCTTCTGTGTGAGAGGAGTTTATCGACCAAACTTATACGACAATTTGGTTTGACTCTCCATAAATTAGACTCCTATGTTTTTTTATTGGCCTTGGTGAGTTATATCTCCAATCCTAAACTAAGGCCCTAAACCTAAGCTTGTTTTTGAACCCTAGAAACAAAGTCTAGTACATTTTAAGTTTAAGGTTCATTTTATTAACTGTAAGGATATGGAAGTGAAATTGATGTTATTTGAGAGTCTTGCAAAAATTAAACTTATAATAAAACTAGAAAAGAAAACTTTACACTAATTCTTCAATGAAAATGAGTTTTAAAAAATAAAAATGCATGAACAATCTTTCAAACCTTGAAATGCAATTCTTTCACTTTCTGGTGTAAGATGTATAATGCGACCTCTTAAGAAAATAAAAAGAAGAAATAAAAAGTATTTTTTTGTTATTTTTCCTTTGAAATTATTTCAAAACGAGAAGAAAACAAAATCCTATGCTAATGTATTTTTCTTTTTCAAATAACAATGCAAAAAAATACAAAGAAAGAAAGAGAGCTAACTAGCAAAAAACTAGGTTTTTTCGTTTATTTTTCTGTCTACCAAAGAAAAACTAAATAAAATATGCTACAATAAATAATATTTTGTTATTTTGTGTTTGAAAATTACAAGGAAAGAAAAAAATAGAAGTATCGAACTCAAATACAAACTCAAGTTTCAAAAATGACCACAACAACGACTGGAAAACTGAGATCTTGAGAACAAGACTAGTCTTATAGTCATGCAATCCAAGGGATAAAAGGAAGACAAATATGGATAAAAAAAATTGTTTTACAATCCAATTTAAGGCCTTAACAACCTCCCATAGGCCAAAAAAAATTTCGAGACCAAACTTCCCAAAAAATACCCCCAAACTATCTGAAACAAGGCTTCAAAAAGGTTGAAAACAAGCAAAAAAATCATTTTTTTGGAGGTGTACATGATTGTCTCCACTGTAGGTCGTGTATGTACACACCTTATGTCACTATAGGGAGAATGTATTAAGTTTGCATGTGACTTTTCCTTCTATAGGGAACATATGTACATGCTTTGTCCTTCTACAGGGTGTGTATTTACGCGCTTTCTCCTTCTACAGGTAGCATACATGACCCAACACTTACAACATTTTTTTCCATAATATGTACGCGTTTTACTCCTATGTAACAGTAGCGTATGTATGCAAATTTTTTCAAATGAAAAATAGTATACACTTAGAAAACCTTGGAAAATTATGTCAAAAAACCCAAAACACAAAATACAGCAAAGAGACCAAAAGAAAGCCAAAAAAGCATGGAAATCAAGAAGCAAATCCAAGAATGACTCAAAATGATAGAAACAATTTCTCAAACCAAAAATCAATCCCTAAATACTAATAGTACATAAGGAGATTGTTGGACAACTGAGAGGGGAGGGGTGAATCAGTTGTTACCGTGCTTAAACAATTATGCTTATTTTAAACTCTTTACAAAGCACTTAATGACAATCAAGATAATGCAGAGAGGTAAGCAATAGAACATTCATCATCAGTCACACATATGAAATAAACAGAGATATATATTTCCTAAGGAAACCCATAAAGGGTAAAAACCTCTTCTTCTTGGTAT
>CBVK0100240636.1:0-13436 GCA_900067695.1 Picea abies | reverse complement strand
AATATGGACAGGTTACAAGGAACAAAGATAGATTGGTATGTAAAGGATATACACTGGTTGAAGGAATCGACTTTGAAGAGACAATTTCCCCAGTTGCTAGAATGGAAGCAATCTAATTTCTTTTATCTTATGCATGCTCCAAAAATATTAAAGTGTATCAGATAGACGTGAAATCATATTTTCTAAATGGAGAACTTTAAGAAGAAGTCTACATTGAACAACCAGAAGGATTTCAGTTGTCAGAGAATGCATATTATGTGTGTAAATTGAAGAAGGCCTTGTATGGTCTAAAACAGGATCCTAGAGAATGGTACTCTAGACTGGATAAATATCTACAACATGTAGGGTTCAGAAAAGGAAGTGCAAACAACAACCTCTACATCAAGGTAACTCAATATAGTATTTTATTAATTAAAGTTTATGTTGATGATATTATTTTTCGAAGTACTGATGACAGGTTAAGCCAAAAATTTGCAAAGGATATGCAAAATGAATTTAAAATGCCATTACTTGGAGAACTATCCTTCTTTCTAGGTCTTTAGATACATCAAAGAAATCAAGGAATTTTTATTTCTCAAACCAATTATATAAGAGAAATGCTAAATATGTTTGGAATGGAAGATTGCAAACCAGTTATCACTCCCATGCAAACCAGTTGCAAGTTAGGAAAATATGATGATTCAAAGTCTACAGATCAGAGGCAATATAGGTCAATGATTGGTAGCCTACTATATGTGTCAGCATATAGACTAGATGTAATGTGGGCACTTGGATAGGTGGAACAATTTCAAGAAGCACAAAGGAATAACATCTATTAGTAGTGAAAATGATTTTCATATATCTCAAAGGAACAAACGAGTTTGGATTATGGTATCCAAAAGGAAAGTATTTATCACTTATTGCCTACATAGATGTAGATTGGGAAGGTTGCATTGATGACTGATGAAGAACCAATGGAGCAAAATTCTAGTTGGGTGAGTGTTTAGTATGATGGATAAGAAAGAAACAATCAACAATATATTTATCTATAGATGAGTCAGAGTATATTGCAGCAGGAGCATGTTGTACACAGGTCTTATGGATGAAACAAAATCTGATAGATATACAGGTTGAGTATGATGAGCCCATTCCAATATATTGTTATAATAAAAGCATCATCAATATCTCAAAGAACTCAATGCTGCACTCCAAGACAAAGAACATTCCAATCAAGTATCACTTTCTATGGGAACAGGTTGCAGAAAAGAACATCAAAGTTGAATATGTGGGCACAAAAGAACAAGTGACAGACATCCTTACAAAACCGCTTCCACGAGAAGACTTTGAGTATATTCACTAGAGACTCAGAGTTATTTATACTCCAAAATCAATGATTTTGAATGCTTATCTTATATGTCTTAGATGTACACAAGGAATCACCATAAAGAGGACAATTCAGGTTCGGAGATCAGACAGTTCAGTTAGAGAGGGAAACCCTGGATGGAAAGATATATTTTCCATTGATGAAAAAGGGGGAGAGATTTATCATATGCATAGGATAGAGGCATGGTTCCAGGATGAGCGTTGGTCACAGAGATGCAGAGGACAGAGGCATGGTTGCAGGGGGGGTGATGGTCACAAGGGGATATTATTGATATGAGTGATATGACTTCAGTATTGCATGACATGACCTCAGTATTGCATCAAAGTGTTTCCATCAATGCCAAAGGGGGATATTGTTGATTAAATGGTTTGGTTGTCATTGATGTCAACCCTTGAAGAAATTTCGATAGTGATTTTCGACATCACAATGGTTTGGGTAATGGACCCAAGTTTGTTTAATGGATAATGTTATGAGTTTTGAAATATTTGCAGGTAAGACTATTCCATATGGATAGTACATGTCCTTCCATTTCCATTGGTATGTGGAACATCACATAAATCCTCACGGTTAGAGATTTATGGCCACGTGAAGTTGGAGAACCCTCATGAGTCATCTAGAAGCCCCTAAAAGTCAAAGTGTTTGCAAAAGAAATTATTTAAATAATAAAGTTAATGGAGAACTCCCTAAAATATGGAAAGTGGAATACTACATGAAATTATAAATAAGAGGCAAGGCTCTCTCATTTAAACACACTTGAACACATTGAATATATTTTGTTGTGTAAGGATTATTGCAAGTACTCATTGATAGATCTGAAGTTCCAAAAGTATGAGGTAGTACGAAGGGTTGAAGGAAAAAGTTTCAAAATTACAGCGAATACTAAAAAAACTTAATTTCTGAGGCGTACGTGGGATAACAGTGTATTAGGGTGCGTACATTTTCGGGCTGACATTGTATTAGGGTGCATATGTACGTGGGTTGGAAGTGTATTAGGGTGTGTACATGTTGGTAAAACTATGGAAACTTTAAAATATGAAGATGAAGAGGCTATATATTCTAAGATCAAGCTCCCAGGAAGGTCTACAGTTCTCAGATACATAAGATCTATCCATTGTTTCAAAAGGTATGTCTTATTTCTATGAATAGTTGGATTTTGATGTATGCATATGAAATGGTTGTGGAGGTTTGAGAATTCTCCCTAGAGAGACTAGTGGATGCATAGGATATTTTGTATAAGTCAGATCTACAGAAATACAGTGTTGGTATATTTATCATTGATACTTCTTGTTGAGGCACATATTGTATTTCTTGGCATATGGCTAAGGGTTTGTGTGGTATATGGTTGAGAGCTTGTATTGGTTGATGTATTGAGAGGATCAATATCAGAAAGGGTTTGACGTCTAGATCATGTGAGGGTTATTATACTTTTTCATGATTATACACACTTATGGCACATGACTAGAGAGAGATATGTATGAGGATGCATGCACAGGGTACAGATATAGTATGGATATAGTGACAGGTTACAAATCTATGTGCAACAAGTTACACAGGGTCAAAAGTTTTTAGAAGAAAGAAAACCCTAGTTTTCAGAAGGCATACGTGTTGAGGAAAATATATGAATGATCTTACTCAATCATTTTTAGATATTACTTGGCTAATAGTAATATAGACAGGAATATCACCCTATGTTTATAGCCAACAAAAATTATATCCTAATTCACAAGTATTGATTACAGGTTCTTAGGATGATTTTTTGTAAATGAAAGCTTGCTGAAAAATTAATTTTTTTATGTAATTTTATGAACATATCAGATGTTGAAATAAATATAGAGACAGAAGTAAAAAACACCAAGACAATAATCAAAACATATGAGACATAAATCAATCGCTTATTTAATTCCAATTATCAAAAGAATCAATCTCTTTACAAAACTCCCTCAGGAATTTTTGGACCAAAGTCAAACTTAGATGTCCCCGATGAAAACCATACAAAAGGACTTGTGATAGAAAGTAAAAAAACTGAACTTTAAAAGCTGGATCAGATTGCCACGGATTGCTGCCCACTTGACTCTGCAAAATAGCCTTTGTCAGTCATGAAACTTAATTCACAAATAGACAAGTCTACAAAAAATATCAAAGATAGATTAACACCTTTGAAAAGCAAGTGTTCGAAGGATATAATCCATCCATGAATATTGTTGTCTACAATAGGACCCTACTATCATAAAAGAGAATTAGGCTTCCAATGAATTAAAGAATGAATGAAAACTGAATTATCTCAAAAAAACTCAAAGAGCATACCTTAGTATGCTTCTCCTTCTATTCTCCTCTTGCTCCTCCTTTTCCTTTTGCCTTTAATCAATTAGAATTAGTTGAAGTAGTTGAACCACTTTCTTAGTTAAGTTAACTAAAACTCAACCACTTTTTTTGTTAAGGGGGAAAAGTAATAAAATCATAATAAGGGTTTTAAATAAATAATAACTAGTAGGTGGAACCCATTGTGACTCCCTTTAATTTTTAATAATCATAACACAACTAGTTAATAAATCAAAATATCCCTCTTTGTGACCCCCATTATCACTCTCATAATTTGACAATTTATATCAATGATAATTGAAATTATTCCAAAATATATTATCCATATATCCAAAAAATAATGTGTTGTCCAAAATTTCAGAAGTCAATTGTTCTCAACAATCAATAAATAAAAACACATAAAATCCATATTTTCCACTCTAGGAGGCAATATTTCCCTTGTTGGTATTGTCACCCTTTGATCTCTCTGAATCTGACTTAGATTGTGTGGAGCCTTTAGGCCTAATCACATTGATCACATGAGAGAAATTGTCTCTCAAATGCATGCGGGAGGAAATGGATTTGGCAGAGTCATTTGAGGGTGAGAAGGGGACATCAATGGATTTTCCTTTGTCAAGGGCATGGTGGGCCTCAGTTTTTAACCTTTTTCTTGCATGGGATTACTGCACTGTTTAGTGAACAGGGGTATCTTGGACAATTTGATTAATAGGATGAAGAGCAGGTAGAGACAAGTTAGGTCAGCCACGATGTTGGGAGACTGTCGAGTGGAAAATCTCTTGCCATCCATATTTCAGGTTGTAGTGAGACATGAGGAGGCATTGGGATACCAAGGGCATGTGGGGCTTGGAAGGGAGGCCTTTCAGTTCTAGGTTGGACCACTTCTTTCCCATTCTAGTTAAAAAAATTAGCTTGAAATAGTTGGCCTAACTCTTGTGATTCTGCATCAAAGTGTATAGAGAACCTTGGCCTTCTAGGGCCCCTTTTCCAATTTCCTCTTCCTATGTTACCTCATCCATGGATACCTCTGCTGAAAAATCCCATTCTTGTATGCATTATTGATTACCAAATAGTTTCTTCAACAATCATACATGACAACTCTTCTAAATATGAAACAAAGTGTACTATAATCATACTCAGAATCACTATTCCTTTCAACATTCCTGTTAATAGACTTCTTGCTCCTTTTCATTTCCTTCTCTTTTTATTTAAAACAAAATCAAAAGGAACACATAGTCATATTTTTGCATCTCTGTCCAGCATATATTTCTATAAAATATCAACCAATGCCCTTAATTCACAATTTCCCAAATCAAACATAGACACAAGTCTTTTCTTGAGTTGAATAGACTTTTTAAAACCTTGACCGATTTCATTCTTTTGACAAAATTAACCAATAAAAATTGCAATGCAACCAAAATACAAAACCTCTGCTTCATTTATGATGGTGAAATAAAATAAAATAATGTACTATGTATCCATAAACCATACACAGTAATCAACCAAGTCACAGTCATCAACTTTCCCAACTTGCAATGATCTTGATCGAGACTAGTCAAACACACAACAACTATTAACTACCATTGAAACCATGTTGTAGGAACACAATGACCGACGCATAACGAAAAGAGGAAACCCTCTGTACATTATCATTTACTCCCAATCAAATAATTTAATAAAAAAAAATGAGCTGGGTTATAGATGCAACTGTCACAACAAAAGGAAGCAACGATTGTACACCAATTCTCATCCCCAATTACAATTTACCAACAACCCTATCAAACAAAGATGAGAAAAATATTAAATCCATTGTCATAGCCACTTAACCAATTTATAACAATCAATAATATACCTGACAGAAGTGTGACTAGTTGGGGTTATCCAAATTAGGATCTATAACCATGAACAAAAGAAATAATCAAGAGTTTTCTCGGTAACCAAAAGAAAGAGAGACTGGAGGTCGGACATATCAACAGTAGGTAGAAAACCTTTGAAACAAGCTCGGTGGAGTCCATAGGCTAAATCTCAACTTCTGTAATATTGTGATAGTTCAACACCGGTTAGGGTATGAAACGATGCAGAGGAGCAATGATTTCTCACTGGAAAGTAACAAATACCAAGAATGCATAGAGGCATAACCCTCACGCTTTTCTCAAGAGGTGAAACAACTTATAACAATTCCAATGGAATTGCAGACCCCAGGCATTCCCAATAACCATAATGCATACTTCTTGTCATAATGGCCACACCATAACCACTGTGTTGATGCCAATACCACAAAAATAAGCCCACATCCAGGTGAATAACCCAAGAACATGGCTCTGGAAGATACATCATGACCAAAAGGTATTTAGAAACATACACATCAACCCCATAGCAATGAATACAACTAGATATAGTTACCATAACTATGAGTAGGTGTCTAGCAAGGCTATACAGAGCGAAACCCTCCAACAAAATACCATTACTAAAAACAACAAAGATCCATCTCAGTTTCCACCACACAGAACAACCAACGAAATAACGACTTCAACAAATCAATTTTTCCATTTTCAAACAAATAACCACACAGTCATTCCAAGGAAAATACCCATGTGTTACACAGTTTCTAATCTCAGGAAAACACAAGCCAACACATTACCAATCCATCGTTCATTTCATACACAGAGTGAGATTCATGGATGGGCAAAAAGAACCATAAATGTAACAAATGGCGTCAAAAGGGTGAGTTGGTCGAGAATTTACTTCCAGGATTGAATCTCAAAGCTTAACCACAACACAACCAAATGAAAAAATAACCATGCTAGGGTGACGGACCAGTGGGAGAAGTAAGGAGTGACATGAATTTACTTCAAGTTTCTTCCATCTTCCACCCCATTCAATTCCGCAGTACACGACAGCCAGCCAAAACCATACCATTAATCCCATGACATTAATTCCATGCTTCGAAACTTGCGACATATTGCTTGCCAATTGCACCACCCCAATCCATATTAACCATTTCCAAAACCATAACATACCGTATATCAAATGTGCCCAATATAACTCAATATTATTCGTATAGCCACTAACATTGCTAGTTAGGATTAGTACTAACTTCCTTTTATTTCTTTGTCACATAACCTTTTAACATAGTATGGTATAGTTCCTTTCTTGGATTTTTTTCATAAACTCTTTCCATTGATTTTGTTTCATGTTGTTACTAACATGTGTTTTGTGCAGGTGTAACAAGTAATGAATCATGGCAACAATATCAAATGTAACGACAGTAAATATATGCCACTCATACACAAAATTTAGAGCTTAGAATAATGAAATCATCACATACAATGCATTATCCATCTGCCATTTATCGCAAACAAAACCAAGATTGCATCATCATCCATATAGAACCTTGTAAGCAGCATCAAAACAACAACATAAAATGTGTGATAAGACTATCTCTGAGCCTCCAGTATACAAGAGGGTCACACCTACTAGTATTATATATCATTATCATAGTTTAAATAATAGTCTTATTAATACTTTGAGGGAAAAATTCCTCGTTGTGATTTTAATCGTCAACAATACGCAGGTTGCATAACAGTTTGGTCGCGTACATACGAGGGATGAATAACATATAGGGTGCATACATACACATGTTGCAACATTACAGGTTGCATACCTGTTGTATTTTGTTGATACATGTTCAGTTCAAGTATAGATTGATTACAAGGAAGTTGTACAGATTGGATGTGGGTCAGTAGTATAGATTGATACAGTTGTACAATGGTATATCTCACAGTGATAGTGTGACAGTGGTTCCATCATTCTACTTCTACATCAAGGCAGTTGGACGAGGAAAGGACAGGTGGTTGTAGCCACCTTTTGGTTGTAGTCGGAGAACATAGGGGGTTGTAGCCTCCTTCTGGTTGTAGCCATAGAATTGGGGAGTTGGAGCTTCCCTTAGGTTGTAGCCTCATAAAATAGGGGCTTGGATCCTCCTTCCAGTTGTAGCTGGAAAATAAAGGATGTTGGTTCTTCTAATGAATTTAATTCTTCAAGACATATAAGAAAAAACATTCCTTGGTTTTCTCCCCCTTTGGGTTTCCACGTAAAACATTGGTGTACTATGTAAGTGTATGATTGTTCATTTGTTCATTGTTTATTTACTCTGCAATTATTGGATGATAATGCTACATTGATATAGCACTTGCATTATATGGACAAAAAGGATCAAATTGATCTATTACTGATTCACCTCCCCTCTCAGCAATCCAACAGTAATAACTCAAGGGTTTAATCAATAAAGGCATAGAGGTCAGATACTACAATATGATAGGTTTTTTTTTGTTCTAAAATGGTTGGTAGGACAAACAAGGAAAAGGTACCATTGGGAAATGGAGTCAAGGCCTGAATTTCAATGTTTTTACAGTCAACAACTCGTTGGTTTCTTCCTACAGATTTAAGGAAAAATAGGTGTTATGCTCAGAAAATAAATGATGTGAAATGAGTGATGGAAAGGAGAAGAAATCCCACTACACTAATGGCATGAGTTAGCGGATGAATCTCCAGTGCATATTTAGAAGAAAGGACACAAAGGTTAGTTACTAAACAAAGCATCAAATGGAGATGAATTCTGTAAAAGTAACCATTCACACATAACAAGCATCATCAGTTTGAAACGAGAATCAAACATGGATGAATTCCTACCAATTAATCTCAGAAAATGCTAGCAGAAAAACATAATCATGGAAACGATATACAAGAAACACATACTGAATATAAACACCATGATGAATCTCAAATTTCAGAAAGAGGAAACTTATGCATTAACTTCAAAGAAATAAACAAGTCTTGATCCCTCCAAGGGTCCCCCCCTTTATCTACTCTTGTACCATGAAATATATAGCACTATAGGTCCTTTCCATCTCACCATTTTAAACTCCAACCCCTTTCCCAAAATAGCAACAGTGATAAATAGAAAATGACACGTTTTAACTGATTTGTTTCTTTTTAGGAGACGAAATTCTGAAAAATAGGCTTCAAAATGTCACTTGTAATTATCAAACTGTAAAATATGTGTATAATATGAGAATAGTTTTGTTAGGTAATCTCGTTCTAAAGAAAAATCTATCTCGATTTCTTGAAATTCATTTCTAGCTAGCCAGAATACGTGTCGCAAAAACATGTCTCAAACAGGAAATCATGAAAACTGAGAAATAGGGCTCAATGATTCCTTTAAATATCCAAATCCATGACACCTGTGTGAAAAATGAACAAGGTTCACCATAATCGGTCAACAATAAATAGTACAATGAAGGAGAGTATCGTTCAGGGGGTCTACTTAACCTGGTAGATATTCTAAAAACAATTGTAGGAGTTTGAGGTACGTGATGCTCCTCTTGTTGTACATTTTGATTTTTTGGTTCCTTTAGAATTTATTTTTCAGTGATCTCATCAAGCACTATGTATTCTGGTTTTTCTTTTTCCTATTTCTTTCACTGCAACTGATCTTTGTACATGACCTTCTCATTGAATATGGTATCTCTAATCCTAATGATTTTGATATTTTCATAATCCCATAAGCGATAACCAAAATCATTAACATTGTATCCAATAAAGGTACACTTCTTGGATTTTGCCTCAAGATTTGTTCTATTTTCTTTATCAATATGGACAAATGCTTCACAACTAAAAGTATTCAAAAAATAATAGTTCACCCTTTTACCTATCCATTCCTCCTCTATAATTGTACCATCCAAAGAGCTTGAAGTGTTATAAAAAAAGGATCGCAGAGAAATAAAATAAATTAAATGTGGAAATAAAACATAAAATATACACAATACAATAAAGACACAGATATACGTGCCTCACCCAGTACGGGATACGTCCACCAGAGAAATTTCTAGGTCTATTCTTTATTATTATCTAGCAAAATAAGGGATACAACCTACAACACACCCATTGTAACTTCATCTTCTTTCTCTCATATTCTCCTCACTCGGAATACAATATTCACAATGATGCATAGTCACAATACATTTCCCTCCCAAAAGAGGGTTTCCTTCTGGGGTAGAAAACCCTAACATAAATTCTACTGTTAGATTTGCGACCTTATAATGAACGGTCTAGATTTACAAGGAAATTACAATATACATTTACAAGGAAATTTTTCCTTCGGGGGATTCACCCCTGAACCCCCATTGAGGGCACGCTTTCCCTCGAACCCTGCAAAGGGGGTAATCCCCCTCTGCACTGCCCCACGTGGACGAGTGTACATTCTTTTGGGCTATAAAGTCTCCATGGAGTATAAACACGACTGAAAACAAAGACCTCTGAATCGGGAAGGTAATCAGGCTCCATAACCAACAATCTCCCACTTGGATACGGATCTCAACAACTCCACCGATTTGTATATGTTGGACTATGATCCTTGTTGGGCTTGGAAAATTTCTCATCTTCATATTCATTCTTGAAGACCAACTTAAACTGAGGAGGAAATTAGTTTCTCCCTGGTTACTCCCTTTGTTAACATGTCTGCAGGATTATGGTTAGTGTGTATCTTTTCCAACTTCAAATGTTCATATTCCAAGACGGATCGTATTAAATGGTGCCTGAGTTGTATATTCTTAGTATTTGAATGGAAGGATGAGTTCTTTTCAAGATGAATGGAACTCTCACTAGCACAGTATAACCTGTTATTATCTTTCTTCTTTCCTAATTCCTCCATAAACCTCTGTATCCAAATCATTTCTTTAATAACCTTTGTAGCAATAGCATACTCTGCCTCTGTTGTTGAAAGTGAAACAACCTTTTTTAGTTTCAAAATACAACTTACTGTTGGTCCACCTATAGTAAAAACATACCCTGTGGTGCTCCTCCTTCTATCTTTATCATCTACCATATATGAATCAACATATCCCTGTAGAAACGTGTCTGAACCTCCAAAACATAATGCATGAGTAATACCTCTCAAATACCTGAGAATCCACTTTACTGCCTCCCAATTTTCGTTACCTAGATTGTTCATATACCTTCTCACAACTCCCACTGCATGTGCAATATCTGGTCTTGTGAAAACCATCGCATACATCAAGCTACCAACTACTGATGAATAAGGTACCCTGCACATGTATTTGATATCCTCCTATGCCTTGGGACACATTTCCTTAGTGAATTTGAAATGGATGGCTAAATGTGTACTAACTAGTTTTTCATTCTACATTCTAAACCTCTCCAACACCTTCTATATGTACTCACCCTGAGACAATGTCAATTTGTGATTTTTCCTGTCTCTTGTTATTCTCATACCAAGGATTTTCTTTACAGCACCCAAATCCTTCATTGCAAATGAATTAGATAATTTCTTCTTGAGCACATTTATATCCTTCATATTATACTCTGAAACAATCATGTCATATACATACAATAGCAAGATAATATAGCTTCCATTTTCTAGCTTTTTAAAATAAACACAATGATCAGAATGACATCTACTATAACCTTGTTCTGTCATAAACCTGTCAAACTTCAAATACCACTACCTTGGATATTGCTTTATTCCATGCAATCTCTTCTTCAACATGCATACCAAATTATCCTTCCCTTTGACCTCATACCCCTATGGTTGCTGCATATAAATATCTTCCTTCAAATCCCCATGGAGAAAAGTTGTTTTTACATATAACTATTCAAGATGAAAATCTTCTACTTCCACAAGACTTAAAATAGTCATAATTGAAGTCATTTTAACAACATGAGAACATATCTCATCAAAATCTATACCTTTCTTTTGTGCAAACCCCTTTACAACAAGTCTAGTCTTGTACCGCTTTTTTCCTCCATCTTCTTCCTTCAACTTGTAAACCCATTTATTTTGTATTGCTCTTTTTCTTGCATGAAACTGAACCAAATCCAAAGTTTGGTTATTTACCAGGGAATCCATTTCCTCTTTCATTCCTTGATCCCACTTCTTTTTGGTAGATCAATCAACAATAAATAATATAATGAAGGATAGTATCGTTCATGGGTTATACTTAACCTGGTAGATCTTCTAACAAAACTTGCAGGTGTTTGAGGTACTTGTTGATCATGTTGTTGTACATTTTGATTTTCTGGTACCTTTGGAGTTTTTTTCCAGTGATCTCATCAACCACTGTGTATTCTGGTTTTTCTTTTTCTTGTTTCTTTCCTTGCAACTGATCTTTTTACATGACCTTCTCATTGAATATGACATCAATACTCTTAATGATTTTTTTATTTTCATAATCCCATAAGCAATAACCAAAATCATTAACATTGTATCCAATAAAGGTACACTTATTGGATTTTGCCTCCAGCTTTGTTCTATTTTCATTATCAATATGGACAAATGATTCACAACCGAAAGTCTTCAAAAAAGAATAGTTTACCTTTTTACCTGTCCATGCCTCCTCTAGAATTCTACTATCCAAATATCTTGAAGGTCTTATGTTTATTAAGTAAACAACAATATCTACAACATCTACCCGGAATTGTAAGGGAAAACCAACATGAAATCTCATACTCCTTGCATGCTCCATGATTGTCTTGTTCATCCTTTCTAACACACCATGTTCATGTGGTGTTCCTAGAACTGTATTCTCTCTATGAATCCCATGGTATGAACAATAAACATCAAACTCCTTTATGCAATGTTCACCTCAATTTTCTGATCTGAGACACTTCAACCTTTTTCTTATCTCATTCTCAATCAAAGCTTTCCATTTCTTAAAAGTATCAAAAACATTAGATTTTTGTCGAATGCAATAAACCCAAGTTTTTCTAGTTGCATCATCAATAAAAGTAACATAATAACAAGAGACATCAAGAGATGATACCTGAGATGGTCCCCATAAATATGTATGTACAATCTCTAACCTTTCACTCTTCTTTTCTTTTCCAACTCTGAGAAATCTGACTCTCTTATGTTTTCCATAAACACAATGCTCACAAAAATCCAAATCAATTTGTTTAATATCTAGAAACAAATTTCTTTTGTGAAGTATCTGCATCCCCTTCTCACTTATGTGTCCAATTCTATTATGCCACAATGTTGTATTCACTCCTTCATAAGCTAAAGACATAGAAGAGTGATTATTACCAGTACATAAATACAATGTACCTACCTTCTCTCATTTTTCTATCACAAATTATCCTTTGGTGACCTTCCACACCTTATCTGTAAATATGGATATACAACCTTCACTTTCCAACTACCCTGTTGAAATTATATTTTTCCTTAGATCTTGAAAATGTCTTACCTCTTTAAACAACCATTGGTTTCCATTGCTTTTCTTTATTTTTACCTTTCCCATTCCAACAATTTTGCATGGTGCATTATCACCCAAATGAACCTGTCCAAAATCACCTTGAACATAATCTAGAAAATGTTTCCTATGGGATGCATAATGAAATGAAGCCCCTGAATCTACTACCCAAGACTCAAAAATATTATCTACAAAAAGAACCAAAGCATCTTGTAACACATCACTTGTTACATTTTCTTCATGATTTTTATCTTGTTGTCCATCTCTTTATTTCTTTGGATCTCTACAATCTTTCTTTAGATGTCCTTTCTTCCCACAATTCCAACACTCTATATTTCCAAATATGGATTTAGATATTCCCTTCCTAGAATTCCCATAGTTCCATAAGCCCTTTCTTCTGTCCTTTTGTCTTCCCCTATGTTTGCACTCTTTTCGTCAATGTGTGAGCAAAAAGTGAGTGCTTACATGCCTAGTTGGGCTCTGCTAGT
>CBVK0100240635.1:0-13436 GCA_900067695.1 Picea abies | reverse complement strand
ATCTTGTACTTGAACATTTATGTGGGGTAAAAGGAGGTTGCCCCCTCGAAGAGGCTTATTATTTGAAATTATCTCTTTTTCAAGGCGTCGAGCACTTATTTTGAAGTTTTTCTATGCTATATTGATATTTGGTTCTTAACATGGAGAAAGTGCCTTCATACAAATATCTTGGAACCAATATCCACCATAAGCTCAATTGGAACAATAACATTGAAAAGGGATAAATGGAGGGAGGAAAGTTTATTATGGCATTGAAAAAAATTGTAAATCAACGGACCTTTGACATTGGGATAAAAAAAAAACTCATATTTCATACTCTCGTCACTCCGGTTGTCTTATATGGATGTAAAGTTTGGGGTAGCAGTATATCTGGAGAATCCTGGAGAAAGATAGAACAAATCCAAAAGAATTTTATAATTTATAATCTCACAATTAAGGGAAATACAATACCGCCTATCATATCCTCCTCATAGAAGCAAGTCTTTCCCCATTGAGAGCATTGATATGATTAGATACCTAACGTACAAGAACAAGATAAAAAAACATGGATGACAAGAGGCTCCCTAAAATTGCTTCAAATTCTAGCCAAAACCACTAGTGGCTCTAGCAGGGATGACATAAAGATGTCAAATCTTGGCTAAATCATTAGAGAATAAAAGAAGAAGCCATAATGCAGAATACCGATAATATTACAAATATTATCACTTTTAAATTTAAGGAGAATATGTGGTGTGATAAAGAATTAGTGGATAAAAGGAAATTAAGATACTACAAGGAGGTGGTCAACCCTAATTTAGAAGATCAAAAACACCTCTCAGTTTTGAGAAGTCCAAAGAAGAAAATCAACATTGTTAAAATAAGAACAAACTTTCACCAGCTACATAGTGAAAGTGGGCATTAGGCAATTCCCAAAACACCGTGGGATGAAAGAATCTGTCATCTTTGTGACACTAAGAGGGTAGAAGATGAAAAACACTTATTCTTAGATTTCCCTCCCTATACGCATATTAGATCCCAATTTAAAAATATTTGCCACAATACAAACCTTCCTAATCTCCTAAGCCATCAAAACTATAGTGATATTAGAACACTTCTCTCAATACTTTTTGAGCATAGAAAGTCTTAAAGGATATTAAACATCATCATCAATTGATCTCACTCCATGGAGTCTCAAAGACTTTTCCAATAGAGTGTATAAGTAGAAAATTTAACTGCCTATAAATTAAATACTTGGGACACACTCCAAAAAAAGGTTGGATTGGACCAAACTTTTGCCACTTGTGTCACATTGATGCTGAAACTACATACCATCTCTTTATTAACTGTTCATTTTCCAAAAAAGTTTGGGACATAATTACTTTGGCTCTTAATATCAAAACCAAGTGGGATGGGCCAACTCTCTCGGACTGCTTCAACTCTTGGTCACATAGAGAACACAACTATATACACCTTCCTTCCTTGGCATGTTGGTCTATCTGGCTGGTCAGGAATAATACAATTTTTGAAAATGGAATTCTCTCTACTGGCACTACAGTTTACAAAACACTTGGTTTTCTTAAAACCTGGAATGAGCTCTACTATAACAAGACAAGACTGCAAAACAACAAGAAGATCCTCGACTTAGAGGACATCCCAACATGTTGGTTCGACGAAGCAACGCAATCTAATGGAGATCAGAGTGGCGCAAGAGGGATGATCAGAATCACAAAAAGTTCATTTTATAAATGGACTTTCAACCATGACTTGGGCACCAATACCATGGCAGAATTATTGGGCGCTTGGGCCACACTATACTGGACCTCTAGACTTCATATTGAATTCCTCCAAATACTCGGGGACTCTAGGACTATCATTGAGTGGTTAAACAACATGGGCGATCTTCAAGCAATCGCTCTCTCAACTTGGAAGGACAGAATTAAACTTCTCCAACTCGCCTTAAAAAAACTCAGCTACAATCACATCTATTGAGAGCATAACAAATCAACAAACCATCTATCAAAGGTTGCTCTCGAGAAAAAAACGGGTATCATTTCTTATAATCACTAGATAGATGGGCATGGGGGCCCTCCTATTTTCCTTACTCTTTTCTAAAATCAGTTTCTCTCTCCACAGTGGCCTCTTAAGATCTGAAAATTGGTTTTTTTACTTCTGATTCATTTCCTTCCTTTCTATCAAATAGAAACCTGTTTCTTTGCTAGTCTGGACAACTATCTTACAATGCTCTCTGATATTTCTGGATTTTACTTTCATCCTATAACTTTCCAAGCTCGTTGGTTGAGAGACCACTACAAGCTAAAGTTGCATCCTTTTAACATTAACCTCTTCAACTACATTTGTAAAATCTATTTTAAGAATACATTATATATCAATATAATGGAGAAATTTTCCATTAAAAAAAAAAACTTCTAAAGAATTTACTCGTGGACTTTAGGTAAGAACTTATATTCTCATGTTTCGAAGTTAAATAAATCTAGAGCCTAAAGAAATAGTGGCGATTACGTAGAGGGATATGTTTTAAATAATTTAAAACATAAAATTTTGAAATTTGATACCTTTAATTAAAATATAAAACAACAAATAATAGAACTATAAATCCATTGCGATCGATACTCCCCACGTGAATGAGGTAACCTGCCCATTTGATGTAATAAATATCCCTGGATTGCCGCACGTAACCTTAAAAAATAGCGATTACTTGTAAAAGATATTACGCAAAGCAGAAGCAAGTGCAATGGGTTTTAATAAACATAAAACTAGCAGTGTTATTAGCATGGTTAACCGAGGTGGCACTTTGCTGGTTTTAAGGCTTTGAAAATTTCTCATGCAAAAAGTTTGGCTATAAAAATTCATAAAACACAGGTTTTTTAATCACAAATATCTTTATATAAATATTAAATTGAAAAAGGTAAGTTTCCATAATATAAATACGTTTGTATAAATATTAAATTCTCCATAGTACAAATTTCAGAGAATTTGAAGAGCCACAATGGTAGTTCTAACAGATTGGTTATTCGAACTTTTGGTACAATGAACCTTTGATAATTTGGATTCTCTATTAATTTGAAATGTATCCAAAAACATTTAAATTATTTTCCAAAAATTTTAAATTATTTTTCCCAAAAATGCATAAGTAAAATTGCAGGTAAGTGGAAAACCATTTGTCTTTTTAAAGTACATGGTTTTCGTCCCTTATCACTAATTACAAGGATTAAGGAATACTAATTCAGGTTAAGAACTTAGGTTTATCAATAAAATAATATTATATTTCTTTAACGCCTATTTTTTTTTTTTTTCCCTCATGTGGATTCATGTCTCCCATTATTTTTCCTTCCTCTTTTACCATAAGTAATGTATTTTATTAACATTAAATATTTGGTATCAAATTACATTTGTCCACTTATAGTCATCATGTACACATTTATATTACTAGTTTAAGGATCAAAATTGGTTTGTGACATTTCCTCCTCTCTAGATTTTGTGCGTCCTTAAGCCCACATTGCTGAGTCCATTGGACCTTTACCTACTCTATGGATTATTCTTAAGTACACTGACCTCCCTATCCAATATACACCCTAGTTGTACTTGGAAGTAGCCTTTTGGTTCCACCTTCAACCTTGATCATGGTTGACCGTTGATTTTTCTATTGATTTTCCAGGGTGACATATTCTTGGAATGTTTCCACCCACATCTTTCATTGTAGTTGCCTTATGGATATGGTGCACACTCTTCATTTTACGTTCCTTTTGAGAGCAAACTCTGCACAAATTGTCTCTTTCACTTCCTTTACATTTGATTGGTTGTCTTCTGCCATCTTAGATCCACTCTAAGTTGGTTAGCTTTGTTAATATGTACTATCACTGTTCTTCAAGAAAGAAGATTGAAATCCTTTTTTCTTTGATTTTACTTATCCTTTTTCTTATCTCTCCAAAAATTATCTCTTCAAAAGTTTTAAGTTCATCAAATTGTATTTATTCTTTATAAAATGAAAGACAACTTACTTAGAAACTTGTGTATCTTTACCTTCTCATCTTTAATATAGATAACAAACTTCAAGAACTCCAAAAACTTATTCTCATTATAAAATTCAATTATAATAAAAATAATAAAAAATGTTCAATCCTTTTTTATATTAAAAATAATTAAATTTCAAAATAAGTTTACCAATCTAAAAATTCAACAAAAATTACATTATAATAAAATTCCAATAATAACAAAATTAAAAATAAAAATCCTAAAAATTCAAAATAACTATATTTTAATTATAATAAAAATAATAAAAAATGTTCAATCCATTTTTATATTAAAAATAATAAAATTTCAATAATAACAAAACTAAAAATAAAAATCCTAAAAATTCAAAATAACTATATTTTAATTATAATAAAAATAATAAAAAATTCAATCCATTTTTATATTAAAAATAGTTAAATTTCAAAATAATTTTACCCATCTAAAAATTCAAATAACAAAAATTACATTATAATAAAATTAAAATTCCAATAATGACAAAACTAAAAATAAAAATCCTAAAAATTCAAGATAACTATATTTTATTAGAAGTACTGTTTTATTTGATTTACAAAAGAATGAAAATTTTATTTGATTTGATTTAGACGATAACTATATTTTATTAGAAGTTTTGTTTTATTTGATTTACAAAAGAATGAAAATTTTATTTGATTTGATTTAGACGAGAATGAAACTTTTGCAAAAATTATATCGAACATTCAAATTTTTATCGATCTTTTATTCAAGGGAAGAAAATAACTTATCATATCGAACATTCAAATTTATATCATCTTAATTTATTTTATTGAATGAAAAAAAAAAAGATAAGAATAAAAGTTTTGCAAATTATATAGAACATTTAACTTTTTATTCATCTAAATTTATATAAGGTAAGGAAAAGAAAATAAATTATTTTACATTTCAAGGAAAGAAAACAATTTATATTGATTTAAAAAATAAAATAAAAATGAAACTTTTGTAAAATATAACAAAAAAAAGTTTGAATTTTTATTAATTTTAATTATTTTATTTATCAAAAAATAAAATAATAATTTTGAATAATCAATGCTAGCTTTTTACGAAAAGAAACTCTCTGTTCAAAGATTTGGCTGCCCTAATTTGTCTTATAGGTCGGACATGTTACCTCGGTAAACGCACACCCCAATTTTGTTTTTTCTCCCATAATTTAACTCTTTTCATGGATTTTAAGAGATTTTTCTATTTTATTTTAGTTTAAATATTAAAATAAAAATAAAATTTTATTTATAAGATTAAAAAAATATGATATATAATAATTTAAGGAGAAAGAAACATCATATACTAAGAGTTTTTTAATTAAGTGAAAGAATAAAATAAAAAATTTACGACAAAAAATTATTATTATTGAGAAACCCTGATTTCTAACATTTAGAAAATATAAATTAAATATTTAAAAGCTTATCCATAATTTTTCACACAACAAAATTAAGGTATTCTACTTGTAAGAACCTCTAATCTCAAGTAAAACAAATCTGGAGAATAAAGAATTTTTTGGTATTGTCGATGTAAAAAGAATTTTTGGAATGGTGTTTTGAAGTTAATAATTATTTGTAAAAGATATTAAGTAAATGAAAATTTTTGAATATTGATTTAAAATATTTTATTATATATATAATGAGTTTAATAATTAAGAATATGTATTTGAGATTTATATTAATGTATAATTTAAATTATAAATTTTTAAATTAAAAAAATAAAAATAAAATATATGTATATATAAAAATTAGAAAGGGGTAAGATTTTAACCATGGTTCATATTTAAAGGAAGGAAAAAGTAAGCTTCCAGATTAGGTAGACGATCATTGAATATCCAAATTCCAAAGCCCAATAGCAACAACTTCAACTTTAAAGCTGGCAAGGAACCTTGCTGAACCAACGATTGCAAACGGTGAAGAGGGGCTAAATGCAACTATTGCTCAACCAATTGGAAGTATAGCGAGGAAGCCTTGACTTATAGCGTACGCAAAGGATAAATTTTGGGAGTATCTTGTCCCCCTTAGTATTTGAATAAAGATTATTAGAAATCATTAATTGATAAAAAAAATTGTGTTTATGGTTTTTTATTAGATTATAATTTTAAGTTATTAATTTTTTATTTTTTTTATGAAAGGAAACTATTTTGAATGGAATAAGTTAAAAGGTGGATAAACTTAATTGGTGATGATAATGATGATGATTGATGTTTATTAATGAAAGTTATACTTATGCTTAATTGATGAGAATTTTGACTATGAACCTTTGTCTTTAAAGATTTTAATCCATTTAAAAAATATTATTTAAATTTTAAAAATAAAAATAAAAAATTACTTTATCTCACTTTAAAAATTACATTCGCCAAACATTTCAAAAATTAATACAAAACCAAATTTCTGTGAAGGTGGAAGGATGTTCACGAAAACTACTTAATAAGTTCTCCATAATATCTCCTCCCATCTCCACCCACATATCTACAATATGAGGGTGGTGGCCCAAGAGATATTGTGGAGAACTTATTAAGTAGTTTTCCCTAATATCTCCCCACTCCTCCATACTCATATGGGGTGGGGGGAGATATTAGAGAAAACTATATGAGGGTGGTGGTGGAGAGATATTATGAAGAATCTATTAAGCAATTTTCCCTAATATCTTTTCCCATCCCTATATGAGATTGGAAGTGGGGGAAGTTATTAGGAAAAAACTACTTAATAAGTATGAAGTTAAGAAAGCTATGGGAAACTACTTAATAAGTTCTCCCTAATATCTTTCACACCTCCACCCCTATATGTACAATATAAAAATAGAATAATAAAAAATATTAGAATTAATAAGTGAAAATGAAAAAACATATTAAGAAAAAAGGTATTTTTTCCTAATATATTCTTTTACTCCATCTTTACCCTTACTCTTTCATTCAAATTTTTAACAATTTTAATTTATTTTTATCAATAACAAAAATAATTTTAAATAATCCTTATTTTACATTTAAAAAAATATGCAAAAACTAACTATTGAAAAATTGGAATAATTTGTCTTATTATTTAAACATGTTCAAGGGGTGAAGGCACAACAATACGCTCATTTCCATTCTGTAAGTCTCCTCCTCTTGTTATAATGAGTAGTTTAGCAAGTATTTTATTTTAATATAGATAATAATTTTTATTAAAAGTAAAAGTTAATTTATGAGATCGCAAAAAAATATAATAAAATTATAATAAAAAAATTACATAAAAGAATAAAAACTTAAATGGTTATTATTTGTATTCAAAAGAAAATGTGACTTTATTATACATTAAATTAATACAAAATAAAAAGAGAGTACGTAATAACATGAGCAGTTCTTACACTTTTAGAAACTTAGCCCAAAAAAACATATTGAGAACTTATTGTTTAAAGAGTTAACTTTAATGTTGCATTTTCATTTGTCATGTCTTTGTATATTGTATATTTGTTTGTTGAATTATTTCTTCATTCTTAATTGGTGTTACAGTTGATTTAATGGAAAAAAAATATGAAAAAGAAGTTCGAGTAAGACATAAAACTAAAATATTTGAAAAAAAAGTCAAAGAGTAAAACATAAAACTAATTCATATCATATGTTAAAATCTGCTTTCATTTTCTTTATTTCCTAACTTTGACATTCCATTCATAGGGGATGCACACACTTATACACCTATGACCCACAGGGGATGCACACACTTGTATACCTATGACCCACCATACTACCTTTCAAGACTACCAAAGCACCCAAGAAATCTCTAATCTCTTGATAAGCCCAATCATCCAAGGACAACAAGAAGAACCTAGACCACATAGCCCTTTGCCAATTGAGAAGCAAAGAAAACCACAGAGTGACTCTAAAACTAACACGGTTAAGCCTCCACACACACAAGCAAAAACTGAAACTCCTTTGCAATAAAATCCCAAATCGAATCTCCCTCAGTGACCACCCCTCCACCTTGCATGCAGAAGTGTGATATGATTTAAATAACTCATTAAATTTTGAAATTTGATGTCTTTTTATTAAAAATTCAAAATACATATAAAAATATAATTTTATTTTCCATTTAATTTAATACTATGATGTGTACTAGTACTCCACCTCAATGACGTAACCGGGCTATTTCATGTAACAAGTATTCCTGGATTGTCGCTCGTAACCTAAAATTAGCGATTACTTGCAAAGGATATTACGCAAAAGGTAAAGCAAGTGCGCAGGCTTTTAATAAAATATTATGAGCTTGGTTGACCCAGGTGGCACCTACCTGGTTTTTAGGATTTGAAAACTGCTCGAGCTAAAAGCCTTGAAAATTGGTTTCAGCAATTTTATAGTATATGCACATGTGTATAGATATTACATTTTGAAATTAGCAAATGCTTCATATTTTAAGGAAAAGTAAGGCTTCAATGTACAAATATATTTGGAAATTGAACCAGAACCAGATTTAGACCATGGCTTCAGATTCTAAGGGAGAAAAGTCAGAACCAGATTTAAACTATGGCTTCAGATTTTAAGGGAGAAAAGTCATATTGCATAGTACAAATATATTTATATTTGTATAGATGTTACATTTTGAGATTTTAAGGAAAAGTAAGGCTTCAATGTACAAATATATTTGAAAATTGAACCAGAACCAGATTTAAACCATGGCTTCAGATTTTAAGGAAAAGTAGGTTTTCAAAGTATAAACACATATTTATAAATATTAAATTTAGAAATTGAACCATAATCATATTTAAACCATGGCTTCATATTTTAAGAAAAAGTAGGACTTCAAAGTATAAACATATATTTATAAATATTAAATTTGAAAATTGAACCAGAACCCGATTTAAATCATGGCTTCAGATTTTTAAGGGAGAAAAGTCATCTTTCATAGTACAAATATATTTATATAAATATTAAGATTTTAGCCAACTTCAGATTTTAAGGAAATATAAATATATTAAGATTTTAGCCCAAGTTCAGATTTTAAGGAAAAAGTAAGTCTATGATTGTACAAAATATTAAATTTTGAAAATGATAAGATTTATCCATTCATTGCTTCATATTTCAAGGAAGAAAAGTCAGACTACAGGTTAGGTAAACGATCTTCACCATCTAAAATCCAACCCACAAGCAATAACTTCAAATTTAAAGTTCACAAGGAACTTCAATGAATGAACAGAGAAGAACCAATTATTGCTCAACAAATTGGAAGTACAGTGAGGAAGCCTTGATTTGTGAGCAACAGCAAAAAGGATCAATTTGGGGATTCTCATGTTTTTCATAGTTTCATGGTGGGTTAATATTAAGCATTATGTAGTGAATCAATTATTGGTTACTATTTAGTGTATTTTGTTTTTTACATTTTAGTTAATTGACAGAATGATCAGAAAATGAATTAATCATTGTTTTAGTGCATAGTACTTAATATTAACTTAATTTTTTCAAGTTTAAAAAAAATTCAAAAAAACTTTAAAATTTATTGGAATTGTGAAATCCAAAGTGATTTGGATAATCGTAATTCAAAGTTGATTTGGATAATCTTTATAATAATTTTTGGGGGGTTTTTGGTCTTATGATTAGGATAATTCAAACCCTATTTTTTTTTTTTTTGTCACAAATAGCGCATAAAAAATTCTACTGTCATAAAATTTTAAGTCAAAATTTCTCAGACTGATCGAAAATTTAATTCAACTCAAAATTTCAAAAAACCTTAAAATGCAAGAAAATTATATCTCTTTTAATATTTTTCTGGTAAAATATTATAATAAAATTTTCAGAACCGCTTCCAATCAATTTTATGATGGAATCTCTACCCTAAGTTTTTAAAAATATGGAGTTCTAAATCAATTAAAAATTATTTGTGCTCACTATGGGGGGCAGCTTAATTGGCAAGTGCTGTGAAAATGAAGTTCCATGAGATTTCGAGTTCAACTTCCCCCAACTTACAATGTGTGCCGCGTATAGAGCACACCTAGAGGTTATAATGGTAGCGGTTGGATAACATGGCCACCTGTAACACAAGCACGTGCCCAATTAATTACAGATTCCTCCAGAAATTAATTAAAAAAAAACAAACTAACTATTTGTGCTCAATTTTAACTTTACCTGGCTGCTACGCCCCCAAGGATTCCATGGAAGAAAAAGCCAACGCCCGTCATTTGACCAAAAGAAACCAACTGGTGCAAGATTTGACTAACTTGTCGTCCCCTTGTTAAACGCGCACCGCAATATATTCGCATTTCGAATTTTTGCTTTTTTGAGCAATTGAGCCCTAGAAAAATGGGCCATGGGTGTTGGCCGTAACATAAGATGCTGGGCGGCCACCGTCTCCATCAGCTTTAGAATGTCTTAGGGCGTGATGGAATGGCTGTGTGTATATAAAATGGGCCGTCGGGCAGTAGGAACGGTGAGGGACCAGAATACGTGTGGTATTTCCACGTGGTCAATCGTGCCATCCGTCTGAAATTGGTGAGAGCATGTAGTTTTGTCAAGGGATGTTATTTTTCTTTCCTTTCATCATCGCAAAGCACCACGAAATTCACGGGGAGATTACGCCCACGCGTCTTTGAACTGCTTTGAATGCGGTGCAGCTTTCGTTGGTATGTGGTGTTATGATTTTTAACCCACAGGAATGACTGAGCTCCTAATCTGCTGCGACTTTTGAGCTGGCAAACGGACTGACAGAATGGCAGACTACTCTGCCGATACCCTGCCGCTCCTGCATCCAATGACTCTGAGTTGTAACAGGGAAAACGCACAGGCATAGGCAACATGACCAGATTCCTTCATATGGACGATTTGCTAGGCTCGGCTGCTGCGTTGGCTTTGTCTCCGGGTGGGCAAGACACGGAGACGCTCAGGCGAGTTTCGGAGCTGAAGAAGGAATTGAGGAAGCTCGTGAATTTTATCACCGACGAGGACGAATGCAGGATTGGGCTCTTCGATCAGATTTCCAACACACTCGCTGCTCTCAAGGACATCAAGTTCAAGAAACGGACCGAGGGCAATGGTTCAGCCTCTACGTCACAGAGGCTAAGCAACATTGCCGTGCCCGAGCATTTTCTGTGCCCAATCTCGTCTCAGCTCATGAGGGATCCCGTCATATTGGCTACGGGAGAGGTCAGTATAATTTGCTACTCTTATTCAACTCTTCGGTCCGTGCAGATCCAATTTCATGGATCTCCTAAACATCTATGGTTAGCTTCGTCAGAGCTAGGGTATTCATACAATTAAAATGCATTTTGTCTGAGCTAGGGCAGCGCCCAATTCCGGCAAAAGCCTTGGGAGTCCAACCCTAAGCCACTTGGCTAAAGAATCTGACAAGCGCATGAAAATTTCCCAATTAGTTCTTCTTCTTGTGGCCACCGATAGTATTAATAGGCTTGTCTGACATTTGGATTTGCTGTACAGACATACGACCGAGCATTTATCCAGGCTTGGCTACAAGCGGGGAACCGGACGTGCCCAAAGACGAAGCAGGTGCTGCCGCACTTGATCCTGACTCCAAACTACCTTGTGCAAAGTATGATAGAACAGTGGTGCGAGAGCCGGGGATTGGAAGCGCCGATGAGAGCAGCAGCAAGAAATAGGGATGGGGATGAATCTACCCTCACCAAATCTGGCATCACACTGGAAGAGCAGAAGTATTTGGGAATCTTGCTGGAGAAGATTGTGCAAGAAAAAGAAAGCCGGGAAGCCGCCCGAGAGCTGCGGGAACTGACGAAGACGAAGCCGTCGCACAGAGCATACCTCGGGCAGGGGAAGACGCGAGCAATACCGCTACTGGTGTCGCTTCTGCTGTCTCCCGACTCTGAAACGCAGGAACACGCAGTGACGGCGCTCCTGAATCTGTCAATCCACGACGCGAACAAAACGGCAATAGCCGCCCAGGGAGCCATACCCTGCATCGTACAGGTACTTCGAGACGGCGGCACCATGGAGGCCCGGGGCAACGCTGCGGCCGCGCTGTTCAGCCTCTCGGCGGTGGACGAAAACAAGGCCAAAATCGGGGCATCGGGCGCCCTTCCCGCCCTGGTCGATCTCCTTAGCGACGGGAATGCAATGGCCAAGAAGGACTCCGCCTCCGCTCTCTTCAACCTCTGCATCCACCGTGAAAACAGGATCCCATGTGTGAGAGCGGGCATGATTCATGTGTTACTGAAGCTCGTATCCAACCATAGCGAAGGTCTGGTGGACGAATCCCTGGCGCTCCTCGCCATGGTCGCTGCCCACCACGAGGCGGCCGAAGCAATGGGGAACGCAGGAGCAGTACCGTGCCTGATGGACATTATCAAAGACGGCTCTCAACATCCTCGTAACAAGGAAAATGCCGTGGTTACTCTGCAGGCAATCTGCTTGAACGATCGGTCGCATTTCAAGAAAATGCGAGGTGATCGAAACGGATGCATTAATGCATTGATCGATCTCAGCGAGAGCGGGACGTCAAGAGCTAAACGGAAGGCCTCGGCCATTTTAGACAGAATGATGAAGCAAGAGCACATGTCTACCATATAGTATTCAGTTGAAGAAGAACACAGCGTTTTCCATACCTACTCACCGATTTGGTATCGTCTCAACTTCATATAATCAGGTAACTAGTATGTATATACAGCTCAGCCTGTTCATACCACTTTGAATTCTGTCTGTAAGTTCCGTTCGTGGTTCTCCTGCTCACTGCACATATTCCACCCCAATCTTTCAACTTCGATTCCGATAACGGGCATGTTAAATTCGCTCGAAATTTTGTCCAAAAACAAATCCCCGGTTCTTCCTTCTTGATTAAATTCATATTGCTTCCAATAAGCTCTGCTGTGATTCTTTTTTAGAGTCCTTGTAATTGTGATGTAATTATTTGGTAATTTGTATTGTAAAGGTTCGCTACACCAATTATTCTTAACCTCCCAGTGGTTCGGCAAAGATTGTTGTAGCTCCGTTTGAATTTCTTTAAATTTCAAGTTCCAGATGCTGCCTCTTCGGCTTTAAGTTACTAAATGTGTGTTATCATGGGACTTAAAACTCTTTAATACAGTCCTGAACTCCATCTGGCTGGATGCCATGGGAATAAAGGAAAGTAACAACACAGGATTTTTCACATTTGGTTTGTTGGTTTCCAAAACTCTTAAGGAGTAGCAGAGAAGGGAGACTTTCTACGCCGGATTTGCAGGTTAAGTTGAGAAGGGTTTCAAACAAGTAACTTCACATAATGGAAAATCTTGACAATATACTTCATCACCAACTATTCTACAGAGCTGTCTCCTTTCAAATATGCTTTCAAATATGAATAAAGCAAACCCACATTAAATTATAAATTTTATGTCGCATTCTTCAATTAGCTGCTTACCCAAACAGTGTAAAACTTTAGCTGCTTACCCAAACATTGGTGAGATCGGAAGAGCGTCGTGTAGGGAAAGAGTGTAGATCTCGG
>CBVK0100240634.1:0-13437 GCA_900067695.1 Picea abies | reverse complement strand
ATCCATGGGTGTTGTATCTGCATGTGAATTGTCCTTCATGTCCAAATACCTTCATCAATCTTGCGGTCCAAAACCCATGGCTAGGGTTGACATCAATGACAACAACCAATCTTCCAACAAATTTCACACTTGAAACCAAACATTTTAAATATTGAATAAGTACTATATAAATAAATAATTGGAATTCATTCAAAGGTAGAAGTAAAAAGAAAAGTTATGCTACTCATATGAGATTAGAGAATCATTCTCCCAAACTCATCTTTGCATCCATAGATACCAAGCCAAGTGCATTGGACCTCTTACCTTGAATAGACATTTGCACCTTATTGTATATCCATAATAGAGAAAGGGCTCATTTGGGAACAACAAGGTCCCTCCCAAGGAGGAAACAGAGAGATCCTTGTGCTCACACTATCCTTTGTGGTGTTATCAATCTTAGCTTAATCCATTGGTAATAATTTATTATCTTGTTTTGTTTTTCTCTTGCATATTATGCATCTAATCCTTTTATTTTGTTTATTTTTTACAATGCTAAGTGTTCCACTAACACTAACATATTAACTATGTTGATAGTATTGCATACCTAACACTCAATAGCTTTTTTTTCTCACTCGTATGGCAAGTTAAGCTAAACAACTGGATTATTTTGATCACTAGTTATGAGTGTTGAGTTTGTTGACATGGTCATGGGAGGAAACATGGTTATTGGACCTATCATCCCCAACTTTAGAGATAACTAAGGATATCATGTCTCAAGGTCCTCAGGTTACAGACATGGAGTATCGAGAGACAACCTGACCAACAATGTCCACTTGCACATATGAGACCCACTTCACCATCACAAGTCCCAGGTTCATCATGAGGGTATCCACCACACAATATTGCTTCCAGAAGACATTGAATATTGATCCATGAGTTAAAAACCATGTATTATAGTGAGCATCATTTCAATATTTGAGGCATTTGAGTTTGTTGCATTTATAACTTCATTTGATTATGTAACGCCTACTTGGACCTTATGCCTTTTACATTGTTTCACCTTGGTGGTTGACATTGCGACCTAGTAATTGGTCATCCTTATGGATGGTTTTTATATTGGGAGTTCACCTTGACGATTCATCATGCTACTCCTGACCATACTTGTCACTTTCCCTACTTCATCTCCTCGTCTCCATAACTTTTGGGATTTTCGGGTGTATTGACCCAAGAAGGAATTGTCCCTCATTTCATGGGAAGAAGGGGCTCAAGGATGAGAGGGGAGATGGAAAAATAGAAAACTCTAATTATGAACCTTCCATATGCTCACCCAAATAGGTCTTGAGAGCACTGAAACACCCTTGCTAAAAAAATCAAAAACCTGCAAAAATAAATTTCACATTATATAAGTATCCCCACTTATTGAGGTGTGTACACTCATGTGGTGTCTATTTATTTCCTTGCATATGTCACTCTGTGTACCTCTAGATTCAAGTGGCCTTGTGGTACTTCCCCCCAATATAATTGATTCACCAATAGGGAGTACCCAAGTTTTTGGATTATTAATTAACTAATGGCATTAAATGGGATTGGAAAAAATATGCATTGAAAATGAAGGTGCAACACACCCTCTACAAAGGCACTCATAAATGAGACACTTAGATCCCTTGTATGTCATGAACCCCATGCCCAAAATTATTTCCCCCCATCCATGTCATCTTTTCTACATGTCTTAGAAATGGGTTTCAACTGGGAAACACTCCACCTAGGGGACATTCACCCAATAGGACACCTTGTCGACCCTCCCATACCTAAACTTGGTAAGTTGCATAAGGTCTTTAAGCAATTCTTTAGTTTTATGAGGTGGTTTTTTATGCACATGATTAGGTGAATCTTTTATTGACTTTATTTACTCATCATGATTCATTTTAATTGATATCCTTGGAGGGCATATCCATTTGATTTTACAGGACAATGCTTGGTGGCAAGTTTTGGAAGAACAAGCCTACCTTGGGCTTCCATGGGGCTTACATCCCATAGGTTGAATTACAAGGGCCCACACTATGGATGATGATGAAATTCATTTGTAGGCATAGAGGACACCTTGGAGGATCTTACCCATCCCATACATGCCAAACAACTTGCTTGGAAGGGTCAAAACATCACCTTTTGAGGGCTTGACATCACCTTAGGGCTAGGTTGTTGTGGTGATGGATGCTTTGATGGAAATTTGGAACTTTTTGGAGGAAGAGGCCCATGGATCATGGAAAAAAGGATTTTTTTGAATAAAATTTTCCTTTGGAGGCCTAGCTCTCTCTTTTGCAACTCAACAACATGATCAAAAGTTCCAAATGTTGCCCAAAAAAGGGATGACGTCTTGTTTTCAGGGTTTCTCTTATTTCCAAACTATGAATTAAATAATATTACTTTTGTAAAGGGGAAAAGTAATGGATGTTTACCCATTATATTGTGTTTTACCCTACGGTTTGTGGACAAACATGTTTTATAACATTTTGTATAAATAGAGATCAACTCTATTTCATTTGAATCACAACTCTCCCATTGTCAGAAGACATATTTACTGAAATTTGCACCCTCTTGGGAATTTTTGGTATATATCTCTTGTGAAAATGTTTCTTGGTGGTATTTATTAGTGAATGCTTGAGATAAACAAGTGTGTCCATTTTGAAGGATTCTTTTCTTTCTCATGAATGGTGATTTTGTTGGTGAACTAGGATTTGAGTTCTCTCTCTCTTGGAATTGGTAAGACAAATATTCATTTGTTAGTTATTTCTTTTTTATTCTTGGTATTTTTTGGTTGAAACCATAGGAGGCGTATGTTGTATACACCCTTCATTAAGTTTCATCTTATTTTCTAAGTTTATAAGTAATTTTTCGGAAAGGGTTGCTAGGATAAGTACACGTGTGTATAGCCTCCTAGATTTACCCTAGTTTGATTGAAATACCCTAGTGAGTAAGAGGATTTACACCCATATGGATCTTGTTGATCTAAATAATTTTTTGAAGACTCAATTCACCCATACTTTAAAGGAACTAATCTGAATTTTTTCATTGGAGAAATAAATTGTTTTCCTTGGTAAATGTGATTTAATGAGATATTGATCTTGTTCAAATTGGAATCAATTCTATGCTCTATATTTGAGCCTCTAGGGAGTCTCAGTTTTCTAAGTTATTCTTGTTGATATTAAAAAATTTAATATACAACCATTAGGGATACAAAAACCTTAAAAAATATCTTAATAACTCACAAACCAACCGTTAGAAGTTGCTAAAAGTTCCCCCATATAATCTACATGTCTCAGTGCACCATTTGGGTGGATTATTGGAAATTTTTGGTGGTTGATTTCTTTTATGTAAAAAATTGTTTGTTGCATCCATAAGGATGATAATTATCTCCACAGTTCTTTTTTATGACAACGTTATTTTGTCACTAAAGTTTCATGCATTAATACTTGAGTTAAACTAGTCATTGCTAACTTGTCTCTTGCATCCTTAACTAGGCTTTTTAAAACTTTATTTGCAAATCTTATTATCCTTTTGTTGTTGATATATATCATTGTTTTTTTCTTAAATCAGGGAAAAAAAACTTAACTTTCTTTTCCAACACATTATTGAGCTTGTATCTTTGTTTTCCTTGTGTCTCAGGCATGTACAACCACTTCTTGGAAGGTATTCTACACTGCGATACATCTTCCACCATATACTAGACTATTTTCAATCCCTTATTAGCTTCCATCATTTACCTTTAGGGGTACACTTCATCTTCCATCTCATTTCCCCTAGGGTCACCTAGGATTCCCCACCTTGTGTTTGATTTCTCCATCTCTAAAGCCACAGGAGGGTTTATCTGAGGTGGTAGTGGGTAAACTCTCTCGTAGTTGTCTCACAATTGTGTATTGGGTGTAGATTCTCCCAACCTACAATCTGTGCGATAATTGGACCCTAAAGAAATATTTTTGGAATAGATGGCTATGAAAAACACGTTGAACCACCACACAATACATCTCAAGGTTATCCCTTTATTTGATTAAGGATATGGATGCCATTAAAGGATTTTTTATACTAGGTACATGATTCTTTGGGACCTAGACATATTTGAAGGAGGAAACCTAGGCCTTACACCATAAAGTAATATTATAAGAGTCAAGTTTCAATAATTACACCTTTATCCACTACACATGAACTCTCAATGATTTTTGTATTGGCTAAGTGGGGATATTGACAATATTGTGAAGTTTTTATAACTAGGTATGGGCATAAGTGTACCAAATATGGTTAGGGGGTAAAAAATAGGTCTTAGGACATAAACAAATATTATAGGAATTAATACATAAGAAAAATAGATGACCTTCAAAAGGAATATTTGGCCTCCAAGTGGATTTATGTGTTCCATTACAATTTGTGAGCACAAGTTATGTTTCAAGGGTCCCTCAAAATGGTGGAAGGAATAAATATATGGTTTAGGCCTTTAAGGAATATTTCATGCATCCATAGACAAGATAAACACTTTGAATCCATGTACATTACCTATAAAGTGTATCATTTTCTTGTTAGGGGGAATATTAGCACCAATAGGGTTTTTAGAGAAGTAGGTATCGATCTAAATACTTGGACCAAGGTCAAGTGATGAACATTTCTCACTAGGGATAAATTGTATCTTCTATGGCTAGAGATCCATCATTGAGTCCTCAAACCACCGCAAATGATCTCTCTAAGGTATATTTTTCCTTCGAGTTGCAATATGTGCACCACTAGAATGTTTTCAACACCAAGTATAGGTTGTGGGGAAATAAACATGGTCAAGGGAAGAAAATCAAACCTTAGGGAATCAAGTAAGCTTCTAGGAATATAAATCCAATAAAAATTCCTTAAACCACTAGAAATAATGTATTGAGAGTATCATATCCCTCTTAGTTTGTATATAGGAATAATTATAAGTTTTTGAGATCTATGTATGAGTCACATATCCTTTGTTGATGTAATTTCATATTCCTCCATAAGTGTTCCTTCTCACCAATATTCATTAAGGGGGAATGTTTAAATGTGTTACTTTGGAAGGTATTGTCTTATTTATTCTTCAAAAATCTCCAATCTTACACTTGAGAGCACCTCCATAGATTATTTACCCTTTACAAAGATAATACTTTTTTCGTTTGTGTGTATCTCATGGGTCTCTCTTACCTCTATCATTTACCAAGAGATATGGAGAAATTAAATCCCAATAATACATGTGGTATAAATGTAATTTCACCTCTTTATATAACGACTGATAACAGAGTCTTTTACTCCATGATGAATGTGGGATAAATATTTTACATAAGATTACAACTTCTTTTGACATAAAACTAGACATTATTACCTTCCAAAGTAACACATTCAACACTCCCCCATAATGATGATTAGGGATACATAACACTTATGGAGAAATATGACATTACATTAACTTCCAACACTTTCTTCAATAATAAGAAAGGAAATACCTTCCAGAGTAACACATTCCAACATCCTTGAACATGGTTGGGGGAGGAGGCCTCAAGCCCTAAAGTTACCTTTTATGGCTAAAGGGATATTAATGAGGACTTGAACCACCATATAGGACCTTTCTATGAGATCGTTGACCTTTAAGAGGAGATATGGGATCTATTGGAAGGTTTTTAGCACTAGATTTGGGTCACAATGTCTTGAACATGGTTAGGGGAGGAAACTCTAGCCTTAGGCCCTAAGGAAACCTTCTAGTCATTTGAGGCCAATAATGTAAACTTAAACATGTGTTGTGAGTCCCTAAACTTGGTCAGGGGAGGAAACATGAACCTTAGGCCATACAATAAGCTTCCATCCATCCTGGCCCATGAAGGATGCCTCAAAAAACCACACATGGCCTCTTGAGGGTGTCCTTGGCTTATGATTTGGGACGTTGATCCCACTAGGTGATTTTGAGTAGTAGGTATATGTATGAGGACCTTGGAAATGATATAAGGAAGAAGGCCATGTCTTAGGTCCTAAAGAAATATCTAAGTCATCCAAAGTAGCCTTGACCATGGTTAGGGGAGAAAAATCATGCCTTAAGCACTAAATATATCTTTTAAGGATGAAGGGACATGAACAAGGACTTGAGCCATGACATAGGACGTGTATATGGGATATTTGGCCTTTAATAGGGGATATGAGATCTATTATGAGGTTTTTATAACTAGATTTGGGTCATGGTGTATTGAACATGGTTGGGGGAGGAAACCCTAGTCTTAGGCCCTAAAGAATTTTTTTATGAATCTAAGCACAATAATGTCACCTCAAACATCGGTCTCAAGGCCCTATACATGGTTAGAGTAGGAAACATGAACATTAGGCCTTAAATGAAACTTTTATCCATACAAAGCTATGAAGGATGCCTCAAACAACCACACATGGCCTCCTAAGGGTTTCCTTGGCCTATGATTCAGGGATGATTTTAAGGATGGAAATTTATATTAAAATGTAGAAAATTGGACTAATCTTACTAGTCCTTAATATGCAAAATGTAAAATGTTTGGCGATAGTTTTATAAAAATATGTAGATTTCTAAGGATTTTATATAGTTTCTATAAATTTTTGGCGATTTTTAAGGTAAAATAATTTTATACTATGGAATTTCGGTGAATAGGTTTTATAAAAAATGGAAATTCGCGAATTTTTTTTTCGTAAAAATCATGGAAACTTAGCCCATTTACGAAATTTAGCCCCTAAAATCATCTATGCTATTATTAGGGATGTTATTGCCACTAGGTGGTTTTGAGAAGTAGGTATGTGTCCTAAGACCCTGGAAATGAAATAGGTAATAAGTTCATTCCTTAGGTTCTAAAGAAATATTTAAGGCATATAGAGTATCCTTGACCATGGTTTATGGAGGAAACTCAGGCCACAAGCCATAATGGTAATTTCTAAGGTGAAAGGGACATGAAAGAGGATTTGAATGATTGTATAGGACCTTTCTATGGTATCTTTAGCCTTGAAGAGAGGATATGGGATCTATTGGAAGGTTTTAAGTGATAGATTTTGGTAACGATGTGATGCACATAGTTGGGGGAGGAAATACTAGCCTTAGTACCTAAAGAAATATTTTATTCATCTAGGGCCAATGTTGTCACAAAAAACATAGGTATTTTTATCCATGGACATGGTCAATATAGGGAACATGAACCTAAGGCCCTAAAGGAATCTTATGTCCATCTAAGGCCAAAAAGGATGCCTTGAACAACCACACATGGTGTCTTGAGGGTAACCTTGGTATATTATTGGGGATGTCAATGCCACTAGATGGTTTTGAGTAGTAGGTATGTGTCCTAGGACTCTAGAAATGATATAGGGATGAATACTATGCCTTAGATCATAAAGAAAGATCTAAAAAGAATTATTTAGGACTTAAGGCATGGCCTTCTTCCCTAGATAATTTCCAAGGTTATACCTACTACTCAAAACCACTTAGTTGGACTAAAAACCCCAATCTTAGTCCAATTAGGATACCCTCAAGAGGAGATGTGTGGTTTTTCGAGGCATCCTTATTCGCCTTGGATGGATAGAACCTTAATTTAAAGCCTAAGGTTCATTTTTACTTCCTTGACCATGTACAAGTACTGGAGACACATGTCAAAGGTGACATTATCAACCCCAAATTGTACAAGTACTGGAGACACATGTCAAAGGTGACATTATCAACCCCAAATTCCTAAAATCTTTCTTTAGGGCCTAAGGCTAGGTTTTCATCCCCCAACCATGTTCAGGGCACCGTGATCGCCATATAGTGCTTAAAACCTTCCAATAGATCTCATATCCCCTCTTAAATGAAAAATATTCCATATAATGTCTTATGTGATGGTTCAAGTCATTTTTCATGTCCTTTATCCTTAGAATCTACCTTTATGGCTTGAGGCCTGAATTTCCTCCACCAACCATGGTCAAGGAAATGAGAATCATAACTAGAGCACAAAAACTTCTAATGAGGACCATATATGAACTAAGAGGGATATGATAGTATTAATACATTACATGTGGTGGTTTGGTGCATTTTTGTTGGATTTGGATGCTTGGAAGATTAATTTAGGTCCTAAGGCTTGATTCACCCCCCTTGACCATGTATGTTACCCCATGTCCTATACTTGGTGCTAAAAACCTTCTAGTGTTGTCCATATTGAAACTTTAAGGACACATGTCCCATAGAGAGATGATTTTTGGTGGTTTGAGGACTGAATGATGGTTCTTGATCTATGTAAGCTATTTTTAGGCCTACCAAGCAAGTTTAATCATGAGACCTTAGTCCAAGTCTTTAGATCGATACCTACTTCTCAAAAAACCTTAATGGTGCCAATATTCCCACTAAGAGGAAAAGGATACACTTTGGAGGTCATGTGTGTGGGTTCAAGGTGTTTTTCTTAGCCTTGGATGCATGAAATATTCCTTAAAGGCCTAAATCATATGTTTATTCCTTCCACCATTTTGAAGAATTGTCGACCCATAACTTTGGTCCAAAATTGTAATGGCACACATAACTCCACTTAGAGGCCAGATATCCTCTTCAGTGTTCGTAGGTTTTTCTTGCATATAAATTCCTATAATATTCATTTTGGCCTCAAACTCAATTTTACCCTCCTAACCATATCTCAGACACCGAGGCCCATACCTAGTTCTAAAAACTTCATATTATCATCAATATCCCCACCTAGATGGTAATGATATGCTTAAGAGGTCATGTGTAGTGTATGAAGGTGTCATTCTTAAACCTTGATTCTTAGAATATTCCTTTATGGTGGAAGGCCTAGGTTTCCTCCTTCAAATATGTCTAGGGCCCAATTAATCATCTACCTAGTATCAAAATACCATAATGACACCCATATCCCTAGTCAAAGGAAGGGATAAACTTGACCAATCTTTTGTGGTGGTTCAAGGTGTTTCTCATAGCCATGTATTCCAAAAAAATTACTTTAGGGTCCAATCACTATGTTTCCTCCCATGACCATTTCAAGGGCCTTGAGACTCATAACTAGTGTTAAAAACATTCTATCAATGCATACATCCCTAATTGGAAGACAAGGATTCCCTTAGGATGTCAAGTGTAGTGGTTTGAGGTGTTTTTCAAGGGACCTTGATACTTAGAAGACAAATCTATGACATAAGGCCCAAGTTTCATTTCCTTACTATGTCAAGTACCCTCGTATCCATTCTTAATTCTCAAATCCTCTAACGTCATTGATATCATCACTTGGAGATAAAGGCCATACATTCGGAAAAATAATTTAGTAAAAAAAGTGCACATGTGATCTATAAATTGTTGTGGATATTCAACATGAGAGTTCATCACAACAGATCTAATATAAATACTGAAATATTTACTATGAAGGTTATTTTTCTTTAGATATCATATTCTTTAATTATTGTTTTTTTCTTAAAATGTATGAAATTGATACAATGCAAAAAATAGATAATAAATATAAATGCATAGACCATTCACAAATAAACACAATATATGACCTAGGAAATCCAATATGGGAGAAAACCCAGCTGGAAGGTGAGGCCACTCTGCTCTCTTTTCTTCAAATGAAAGTACAAAGAAAGAGGCATTCTCTATCGAGTTGCCTTTGACATTGTGGCCTTTATGGCCACTATATAATATCCCCTCCTCTATTTTTCTCTCACAACACAAGCCTTATATGATTTTATCAACGATGGAACAAAATACAATGTTAAAGAATGGAATCACTACTACTCCTAGTGGCCTTGAATTTAACATAGCCCAATAACCGTCTAGGGTTGAGGTATTGACTTCCTCAACCCTCAATTAGTGATTAGGTTTGGAAGCTATAGAATTTTCTATAGAATACACTATGTGGCTAGCGCCACACATTTATGTAATGACGAATGATGTGGCATCCACTCATACCATTATGGTCAACACGGTAGGTCAACTTGTCAAAGGCATAACTTTCACGTACGAGCTTCGATTGAGGATATTATTGCACCCATGTGTAGAATATAGGTGCTTGATCCAAAGAGATTTTTTAACCATTAAAGGTGTATTTTGATGCCTCAAAATGGTTCTGAAATATTTCAGATGATGTTTTGGACCGAAGTTCCCAAATTGGGACCAGTTGTCAAAATGGATCTGCAATATGATTCCTCTAATTTTTTCCACCCAAAAAGTACTAATATAGATGAAAGTTAAGATAATAATCCAATTTGGATCAAAAAAAAATTCCTAAAAGCATGTGAGCATTATTAAATGCATGTGCATATTATTACATTTTGTTTTATTCTACTTTCGATTGTTAAATTGTTTCTTTTTACATTGCAAATAACATCTTAATAATATTATTAATATTTGTTTAATAACATTATTAATATTAGTTTGCATTGCAAATAACATTTTAATAATATTGTTAGTAATCTTATTAATATTATTAATGTTTCTAAAAATTGTAAATGTGAAATTTGTTTTTTTTTCTACACCTATCTAAATTGCAATCCTAATTTTAGTACATTTGTAATCCATAATCTATTTCCAACTACTCATACTTTAGTTTTTTAAACAAAGACTCCTAATTTTAGTACATTTGTAATCCATAATCTATTTCCAACTCAAATTGCAATCCTAATTTTAGTACATTTGTAGTCCATAATCTATTTCCACTCATGCTCTAGTTTTTTAAACAAAGGACTCCTAACTCTAGTCTTTTAAACAAAGGACTCCTAATTTTAATACATTTGTAATCCATAATCTATTTCCAGATACTCATGCTCTAGTTTTTTAAACAAAGGACAGTCTCGACTATTGTGTAAGGGTACATATAATAATCTAGATATCTTTTAATCAATGTATGTATATATTTTTAAAACTTTAATTTAATTATTATTTGGATATAAAATTATATAATAATTAAGAAGATAATTAATATTGTTAAAATAAAATTTACTTTTTTATGAGTTGTATAATGAAATTGGTGTTGGGCAATTCCCAGATTACTATGGCAAGAAATAATTTATCAACTTTGTGATATTAAGAAAGATAAAGATGAAAACACTTTCTCCTATAATATCCTATGTATACTCAGATTTCAATTTCAAAATATTTGTCACAATATCCACCTTCTCGACCTTCTAAGTTATCAAAACTTTAGAGATTTTAAAATGTTTCCCTTAATGCTTTTTAAACATCAAAATAACATTTTAAAGAAATACAAATGGTCACTTACTTTTCTTAAAGTCTAATAAATCAATTTTAGTCTCAATAAATATTAATCATCATTATAATATATTATATAATTAAAAACACTTATTAAATATTTCATTATTTCATAATAATACACAATTTAATTTATCTTCTTTTTATTTATGTGATTATATATTGCCTTAATATAAAGTTGAATATATAATTCTTCATAAACAAAACAAAATTTGTTTTTAAACATCATAAAAAAACCTCTTGACTTATTAATAATTTATATAAGTTATACTACTCACACTTTGAAATGTGATATAATTAATACACAATTTTTAGATACATTTATTTTATTTTAAAGGTATATCCTTATTTTTAATGAAAAAAATATTTTATATTTATATTAAAATTTTATATTTATATAATTATTTTATAATAATCAATACTATTGTATATTAAAAATCTGAAATCTAATTTAATGTTTTTAAATTTTAAAATAAGTATTTATAATTAAAATAATAATTATAATTTATATTATAAAATAGTGTAATTCATTTATTAATAATTTATATAAGTTATACTACTCACACTCTCAAATGTGATATAATTAATACACAATTTTTAGATACATTTATTTTATTTTAAAGATATATCCTTATTTTTAATGAAAAAAAAAATTATATTTTAAATATTAAAATTTTATATTTATATTATTATTTTATAATAATCAATATATATTAAAAATCTGAAATCTAATTTAATGTTTTTAAATTTTAAAATAAGTATTTGTAATTAAAATAATGATTATAATTTATATTATAAAATAGTGTAATTAAATTAAATAATTTTTTGATTAAAAAAGATTAACTATAATTAGTTCAAATATCCATAATGCAAACTTATACTTTCATTATCCATCAAAGTTTGGGATAATGATTATAATTTATATTATAAAATAGTGTAATTAAATTAAATAATTTTTTGATTAAAAAAAGATTAACTATGATTAGTTCAAATATCGATAATGCAAACTTATACTTTCATTATCCATCAAAGTTTGTCTTCCCAATTCCAAAATTTAAAAGATTAAAAAAAATAATAATATGATAAATATTACAAATTTCCGTGTTAATGATGATCTTCAATTTGCATGCTGTGCATATTGTCCCATGGTTTAGTTCCATCATCATGTGAGCACTTCTCTTCCTCAAATTTAGTAATTTAGTAATAGGGTTAACCTCACTTGTGCTATCGATTAATTCCAAGTTTCTAATTTTTATGAGTGGGACATGTCTTTGTGTTGTGTTGTTCTTTTGAGGATGAAGAAAGACCAAAGAGGGAGGGTTATTTAGATAGGCTTTATTCATTAAGAGGAAGAATGAAACTACTTCTAAAATAAGTTTAAGATGAACTAGAATTATTTCAACCCCAAATTGTGGATTTTTAACTTTTCATTGAACTTTAAGGTCTTCCCACAATAAATCCCTATGAATACTTCAACTTATTTTCCTGATTTATAGATTTCTAATATGTGTTTTTTTATGTCAATTGCACAAACATCCCTAAAACAAATTTTCTTTCTCATCGATTTCACATAAGATGGAACATTTACTCCTACAATGATAATGAGCCATTGAAACCAGCTTCTTATTAACTCCTTGGTACAATTAGCAACAAAAAAACATCCAACACTATCCTCCTCTCACAAATTGAGTTATGGCCTAAACATCTAGCTAAGACTTAATTCCAAACCAAGTAATACATGGTTGTCACTCATGCTTAGAGGAGCAACAATGCACATACATGTCAGTCATGCTTAGAGGAGCCACCATGTAGAGCTATTATTAGAAAATCTCAAAACATATAATCTAGATCAATTCTCACTTCCAAACTAAATACACCCATGCACCAATCACTTACACTTAAGGTTTGTACAATAGTTTGAAGTAATGGTGAATCATATTCTCCTTGCCAAATTTGTAAGAAAAATAATCTGACATGCATCCCTCAACATTACGAGTGTACTAGTCTTAATTTCTCACGGTAATGAATTGAGAAAGGGATGAGGGGATATGTTAATGGAATAAAGGGGCTTGGGTGAGAGGGGTGTATCATTATGTGAATATGTATCATGGGAAATAAGGTGGTAGTTCCCTATTTGAATAATTCAAATCCCATCCCATTTGACAACTTAGTTTTCATGTTTTAATAATGAATTTTTATATTATATTAATATATAAACATTAATATTAATA
>CBVK0100240633.1:0-13437 GCA_900067695.1 Picea abies | reverse complement strand
TCAAGTAGGCTCTGTTATTCATGTCTTCATTGTCTTGTGTTATTTTGTAGATATTTCTCTATAAGCCTCATGATGGAGCTTGGATTGCATTGGCGAAGTCAGATCTTCGATATTTAAAAGGTATGTTCTAGATCCATTTCTCATTTGATAATTGAAATCTAAGGAAAGAGTAGTGTACTGTCTTGTTTTTTTCTAGTTTCGTAGTGAAGCTAGGGAGATTAGTTTGTGTCTACACTTACTGATTAGTCCGATAACAGTGCTATGTTTCAGAGATTGAAGAATTACACGATATATGTTATGTCAATCACTATTTGTATTGTGATGAGTTTCATTCTTATTGTTTTGATATATAGATTTTACTTTTCTTCATTCATGGTTTTGATCATAGCTATTTTGAATAATGGTACAATTATGACCATTTCTAAGGATCACATAAAGCCATCCCCTCAGCCTGATAGTTGGAAATTGAAGGAAATTTTTGCAACTCGGGTTGTTTTGGGAACATACCTTACAGTAATGACGGTGATATTTTTCTAGGCTATGTACAAGATTGATTTGAAGCATTGGATTGTAGCATATGTTTTACAGCAGTCAAGACTTGAAGATGACAATGGTGATTGTAGCAAGCATTGGGCAGCAAGACAACTAGCAACAAGGGTCATTATCCCTGATACCGAAACCCTTAATTTTTTGAAGGACCATTATCCATGGTATGGGATCCTAGATTCCTTATTTTATTGTAGAAAGGCCATTTTCCCTGGTACGAGAGCTAGAAGATGTCTTATTACATTTGAGCCTCTTTCCCTAGTATGGGTGCTCAATAATGTTATGCATTTCATCAGTATTTCCATTTTGCAAGAAATAAAAGAGAAAAGGAGATGAGTCCCCTTGATATTCTCTCTTTCTGGTGCAGCCTCTAGAAGGGGGACTTGGTTAGTGGGCAGTAAGATCACATGGCAGGTACCGTGATCTATTATGAATTATGGCCTATAGGGAGTCAATACTCGAGGGGAGTCATCTAGCTCATGCAAAGAATCATACATGGAAGGAAAGACCTTCCAAAATGATGTCATGGAGTGACATCACCAAAAATGATGCTCAAATATAGGTAGTCTCTAGGAGAAATGTACCTCCCAGGATGGGACCATGTCAAAAAATAGAGACATTTCCACTGACCATGAATTCAAGCTATGGTGATGGACGCTATGATGGAGGAAGATACAATATGAGACTCAGAGAGAGAAGTTGTAGCAATCCCAGTACATGAGTCAAGCCATGAGATGTTGAGGGAGCATGCATGGAACAGTTCTAGTGTATGTATAGGCACTCCCAAAGAGGAAGGAAATACTACATCTAGAGGGAAAAGAGATTGAGTTACCTCCAAATAAGGAGGAAGAGATACCTTCAATGTCATAGGGAGCAGAGACAGAGGAGGAGTCACCTCCAACTCCAGAGGGAGCAGTTATTGAGGCACTCTCATTTCCATATAGAGCAGCTGTAGAGGAAGAAATTACAAAGGGAGAGTGGAGGGGCCAGTTCCATAGAGAGCAGCCCTAGAGGAGGGAATTTACTGACAAAGTAGAGAAGTTACTCTCATCCTCATTGTTTAGCAGTTACAGAGTCCTAGAGGGAGCAATCACATAATCTCAGAGGGAGTCGATGCATAGAGAGTGGAGGACCTACTCTCAAGAAGAGAGCCAGATAGTGCTTTGCAATAAGCACTCTGATCCAACTCATGATGGAGTAGATTGAGTTACAATAGAGAAGGTGTACAAGTGTGGTACAGTTGGATATGTCTCAAGAGATGAAGAGAGGCTGTAGAGATATACAGTTTTGACCAGGAAGAGAGTTCAATTGAAATAAATGGCACTAGAGGGTGTTTCTTTAGCGCAAAATTAGTCAGGATTCGTGGAAGCTTACCTCTATAGAACTTTGTATTGTAGAGGCAGAGTATATCACAGCCAATGACACAAGTCGTGGAAGCAATGAGGCTTCATATGCTTCTCACAGGACTTCATCTGAGACATGGTGCAGATGAAGTAGCCAGGCTTCAATACACAAACAAGAAAATTGATGATATTCAGGGCATTTGATAGATGTTTACCATCATCCAATTGGATAGTTGGTGAACTTCTCTGTTGATGTGAATTTCTTCCCTCGTTGAGAGAGAATGTTGATATGATTACATCATGGACAATCATTATCCCTGTGTCACAGATAGTGACCAAGTTGGGGAGAATGGTCCAAGAATGTGTTGATATCCATGCATCATGGATAGTCAGTGTGTTTTTGGACTGACATTATCCCTATGGAGAATGGTCCAGGTTGGACATATTTATGCTGTGTCATGGACTGACATTTTCTGCGGAAAATGGTCCAGGACTAACATTTCTCCTATGGCACAAATGGTGACCTAATCAGGATGAATGGTCTTCCCCCTATGGCATGAATGGTGACCTAATTAGGGGGGTTGGTACAAGACTAAAATTTTCTCTATGGAAAATATGGTGAATTGATTAGAGACAATGATCTAGAACTAACAATTTTTCTATGGCACATGTAGTGACCTGATTAGAAGAATTGTCCCTAGAGCCCATGGTGTGGATTTTAACATCTAAGAGAACTGACATTTTCCCTATGGAACAGATGGTGATCTAACTAGGGAAAATGGTCTAGGACTAACATTCTTCTTGTGTCACATGTAGTGACCTGATTAGGAAGAATGGTCCTTGTAGTCACGAGACACTCTGTTGAGTGCGTGGAAACTGTGGGATACTCAGTTGAGTGTGATGTTTTAAGTACCTAAATTATTCAGCATCATGCCTGATTACTCAGATGGAGTATGGTCGAGAAAATTGATGCTATATACATGATATGTTATGTGTCAAAATACTGACCTGGTTGTGGCAAGTTGTTGATGTTGATGATTATTTGATACAACCTTTCTATGATAGAAGAATTTCCAATCAAAATATGATGGCGAGGTATGTCTTCCCTCACTGAGTGGGACTGTTAACATTTGCAGCATTAGATAGACGTTCTGAGAAGAAGTGCCAATAAGACATGTCAAATTTTCCATTATGAATACCTCCCTAGTTAAGAGGGAGTGTTGAATTTTGTAACCATGGTCGGTCTTCATAATGTGAAAAGTGAAAAGTGAAAATTAAAGTCTGTTGGGGAGGCGATTTTAGTATAAATATGGCTCATTTGTAACTTAAGAAATTCAAATCTCCTAATAAATCTTGTGTTCTCTTTGTGATCTTTACTATTATTCTACAACATTTATATGGTCGAATTTTTGAACTATAATTGTTTATTGATAAATTGAAAAGTAAAAAACAACATCATTAGAAGTAATTATCAGTTTTCAGAAATATTGTGCTATTATCTATTGCACTAGAAAAATTATCAAAAGTCACACAAATCTTGCAAAAGAAGCAAAGAGAGAAAGAATGAGAGAAAAAAATGAATGAATTGCATTAATTGAATGATAGAATGAAGTATAAATACATGAAATACTCTACATGGCTAAGTGAATGCATCCTAGATATGATCTAGAGTGATTTGAAGCGTCATAGTAGTGATCTAGAGTGATATGAACACTCATTGACAAAAACCAGAGTAATCTGCCACCTAATTTAAGTTAATTGGTCCATGCAATCAACACTTAATTGAGTCACACGTATGGAGGTGAGAGAAACTAATGCATGCACATGATATGCATCCTCTTCTCTTAGCTGATATGCACCCTCTTGGTGAGCAAATTGAGGTGAACATGAAACTATTGGTGATAAAACATTCAAGTAGAGAGAATATTCTCATCTACCTCAAGATTAGAATAGAAAACTTAGAAAAAAAATTGCTTCATGAGTATGTCATATCTCCAACAAAAAGTGAAGAGTGTTAAATACAAAGTGACACATTTACTAAAATATAAAATAATCTTGGGGTAAATTCCAAAATACTTTGTTTGCTTATTTTTCTAGATATCTCTATTATAATATTCTTTCCATAGATAAGGATTAATAAAAAAACAGATTAAGCCCCAGGGAGTGTAGAGCAATTGGAAATAGCATCAATAACAATTAATTTATAATAAAATAATATTTATTTTAAATTACTATATTTATATAATTTTTTTATATAAAATAAGTTGAAAATGTTAATTGGATTTAATAAATGTGGTTGTGTGATGGAGTATTATCCTCCCTACTAAATTTTAATTTTATTTTTGTTAATAATATGTTAATTTTATGATGAATAAATTATTGAAACTACTTACAAAATTACATGCCCAATGAAGAATTTAGGATTTACATGGTTACTATTTTCAAAATAGAAAAAGTACCTCCCTCAAAATTGTTACCCTATTAAAAACACATTGAAATTGTAGATTTTTTTCAATATTTAAAAATGATTTATTTGACTTTTAAAATTAAAAAAATTTAAAATGATAGATTTTTTTAATATTAAAAAATGATTTACGTTACTTTTTAACGTAAAAGAATTAATTTTGTTGTAAGGGGTAAAATTATTTATGGATGGTTGCAATTCAACTAAATCCTCTTGTGTCTTGGAAAGTCTTGCTTTAGCTTGCATCCACAGTGCACACCGCCACCTGCTCTGTCGGCCATTAAAAATTGCTTTAGCCTGCACCCGCACCTCTTCCGTGGATTATATCCACACCGACACCTGATCTGCGGGCCATTAGAAATTGCTTTAGCTTGCACTTGCACTCGCACCCGCTCCGTGGGTCATTAGAAATTTTGAGGTTAGCAGGCTTAGGCGTGCCAGGGCCAAATAAGCAGTGCAAAAGATAGCAAGGGTTTCATGGATACAGTTTGGGAATTAGTTGTTATAAAGTGGTTTAGTTTAAATGTTTTAGGTTTTGGTTTTTTTTATCCAAATTTGATATATAAATTTGGGTGCAATCTCATTTTTCTGTTGTTTAAATTGTATTTTTAAATATGTAAATAGATTTTGAGTTATGAAAAATCTTAAAACACATGTAATCGGAGTCATAAAAAAATCCTAAAACACTTTCGAGTATATAAATTTAAATTTTGAGGTTAGCAGGCTTAGGCGTGCCAGGGCCAAATAAGCAGTGCAGAAGATAGCAAGGGTTTCATGGATACAGTTCGGGAATTAGTTGTTATAAAGTGGTTTAGTTTAAATGTTTTAGGTTTTGTTCTTTTTTATCCAAATTTGATATATAAATTGGGGTACAATCTCATTTTTCTGTTGTTTAAATTGTATTTTTAAATATGTAAATAGATTTTGATTTATGAAAAACCCTAAAACACATGTAATCGGAACCATAAAAAAATCCTAAAACTTAACCATTCAAATCAGCTTTAAATAATACATTATAAAATGTTAAAATAATAACAATAATAACGTGTTTACTTGTGGTACTTAAACATACGCAATCTTAAAAACAAATAAAAGAAATCAAACTCAATCTTATCATTTTATATTTTAACATACTCAAATTCAAACTCAATCTTGTCATTTTCACATTTAGAAACATATTGAAATTCAGCGATGGCCTCACTGCCATAGACCAGAAAATATCATGGCCTTCCTTCTCCTTTGCTTGTCACATAAGAATGACTGCCCTGCTAAACGACTTTCCAATTTTCAATGACAGCAATGGAATCTGCAATCTGAGTGGTAGCCTGTCGATGAGCTATCACAATAATCGTTCTAACTTCTCTCCACCATAATTCTATCCAGCTTCTGTTCGACAATCTTCTCCGATTGGCTGTACAAGGCGCTGGGTGCCTCGTCCAGCAGTAATATGATCGGATTCTTCATGATCGCTATCGCAACGCTCTGCACAAACCTAAGTTGATTTGATTGATCGAGTATATGTTATTTTATTGCATATACAGTTTGTTCTTCGCTATGAAGAGACACTTACAAAAATAATACATCACCTACTGTGTAGGCAATAACAAGACAAACTTAGAGAAAGAGAAAGGTCGTATTGAGTGGGACATAATGGTAAAGAAATGACCACAAGTCCAGACAAGTTTATGGAAAGTTAGTTTTGCCCATGGCCGGTCTGAATTGAGTATGCAGACTTCGCGTACCGCTACAAAACGTGGATGAAGTTATGGCTATTGCTCATCTACAATGAACCAGGCGGAGAAAACGATTTTTTTATCAAATTGATGATGAGTTTATGACATAATAAATACTAGCACAGCCGTTAACTGGCAGCTGAGAATGTCGAAAGGTATCCGCTGAGAACGCTTGTCATAAAACTTCTGTGGTAATTTGTAATCCGTCTGTAATAAAATTTTTGTGGTAATTTGTAATCGGTCTGTGGTAATATGAAACGTTTGGCTGTACTGTTTAATCCTATTTAATTATTTAAACTTGAAAATTACATATCCTTACAACAATTTTTTAATGTGATTAGGTAAATGTTAAAAGGTAAACATGTTTAAATGTGGAAATTACATATCCTTACAACAAATTTTTAATGTGATTAGGTAAATGTTAAAAGGTAAACATGTTAACTGTGACTAAGAATATGCCAGCATCTTCAATGCATAGCCATCAGATTAGGGTTTAAGGTTAAACAAGGTTAAAAGATCATTAATTGTGCCCATTGTCAATAGGTGTACGTAGAAGATATTTTTGTACTGAAAAATATACAACCAAAAAATATTCACAACAAAAACTTCTGATACCTTTAGTGACTTTTCCATGTTGGGTATGTGTTATATTTTTTGCAAGACTAGCTCTATTGTCTAAGTTGACGTCAGTTCTCAATAAAGATTTTTAGGAATTAGGGTTGTTGACTAATCCAGGTCATTGGGTTAGGGTTTTGGATGTAGTTGGGTCCTATATGTATATTGTATTGTATTGTTAAAAATCTTTGTGCAATGTGTGTATTTGTCATTGTATCTTTTATGTTCTTTTATTGAAACTCTGTTTGCACTAAAAAATTGTACAAGGTTAAAATTTACACTCCATAAAGTTCACAATTACAACATTTTTTGCTCAAGATTATGGAGAGTTAGTTTTGGTTATGGTAATTTATCATTCAGAGAGATCTAATTTTTTAAAGTGTAATATTTATTATTATGATTTCATTTCATGTCAAGTTTTACAAGACCCATGTAATTGTTCATTTTTAAATGAGCCCATTTAATTTGTATTATTTATTATAATTTTTTTTAATTGAGTCAATTTTCTTTAATGTAATTTTATCTAACATAACATAATGTTAACGCCTTAACGTCTTCATTGTAAGGTCTCAGGTGACACCCATCGAGCCCACACACCCCTTGGGAAGACTTGGAGATGAGTTGGGCAACAAAAAAAAGGGGCATGCAATTGTTTGGACGAACAAAGACATGTGGGTATGACAAAGAGTACCTTGGGGGGGCACACCTTACTTTCCTTAGGAAGGTTGTTGGAGACATGGGTTGTGTTTGGGAAAGGACTAGGAAACATGGGTGCACGCCCAAGGACTGGACCCCCTACCCATGGCAACATGGGTGTGTTGGAGAGGTTAGATGACCACATCGACACACCCACAAAGAGCCTGATCGATCAACAAAATGAAACATACAAGGAAAGGGGCACACGCCTAAGGATAAGGCGCACTAGTCCAAGAGACAAGACAATTGATGAGTGCACAAGATTGTTTGGGTGCATTGGGTCCATGAAGGGGTGTCATGATTCGTTTGAGTGTAATGGTTCCCAAAGGGGAACAACACAACTAAAGGATGCAATGTTTCACATTGGTAACCTTTGGAGTCCCTATAAGAGCACAAGGGCGCACAAATAAAGAAGGAAAGAAGATTTTGGGGAGAAAGAACAAGAGAGAAATTATGAGGAAAAGTTTTGAGGCAAGGAAGAACTGAGACAAAGTTTCCAAGATGGAAGACAAGCAGCTGGGTGGGACGCACTAGGATATTTTCAAGGAAGTATGAAATGCAAGTCTAAGTGAGGCATGTGTCAGGAAGAACCAATGTTTGTTTTAACTTGGTGATGTATGCGAAAGGGAAGGGATGGAAAGTCTATGGTTAGGTCCGTTGGGCAGATATTTTGGGTGTACCATAGGAGGTTGTGAAGGTGGTTACGACAAAGAATCTTGGTGTGATGAATTTGTGTATGAGTGTCTTGGTGAGGTGAGGCGAGTCGTGTGACTTTTTCCAAGTTCTAAACCAAGACGATAGTGCTCATATAGTAATTGTTTCACAATAACAAGACTTAGCCAAGAGTTAGGAATAGTTTGTGCTTCCCACACTATTTCTATGTATTTCTCTCATTTGTTTCACAATTGTTCTCTTAGTTTCCCATGTTCTTGGATGTATGCTTAAATGAATAAGTGTTAATTTGTTAACAAGATTGTCTAATTATACAAGTGGGTTGCATAGAGTTGGAGTGTGACTCCCTCATAGCCTAGAATGGTGTATGGTCATGCTTTCACTGGAGAGGCATAGTCCGAGCGAAGTATTATAGGTTTTTCCAAGAAACCAAGTAAGAATCGTCGCGGTGTTGCATTCCCCCACGAGGTGAATGATCACAAGATTTGAATAAGCATTTGGTGGGGTTGTACATGTGGTATCGTAGAAAACTTTGAAGATAGTTTGGTGCTCTTCACCATTACTACAAGAAAAATAGTTGTTGTGGGGAGCACTTGTTGTGAATATAGTTTGGGCTTAAGCTTGTTGAGGGTTTGGTTAGGTGGATTGACCCATCACAGAGACAACCTGAGTGCAAACTTGGTGGTTTGTGATGGAAGTGAAGAGCCAAGTTCCAAACAAAGTCGTGACTTGTGGAAAAACCTGTGTGGACTCCTAGAGAGGACAAAGAAAAGAGTTTTGAGCATGAATGGAGCACTTGGGAAAGGTAGATGAACATAGGAATTAATGCAGACCCAATCACAAAGTTTTTCATAGAAATCGTCGTAGAGTTAATCATAGAATTTTGAAGAAGCTTTGAGACGAATTATTGGGTGCCTTGGATGAACCCTTTGCAACTAGAGTGAAGATACTTGTAGAGCCATCCATGGTTGGGTTATATGAAAATGATGGTCACATTGAGAGGGAGCCAAAGGTAGGAATAATGAATAATTGACTTGTTATCCATGAGCCTATGCATAATGCATGGATTTATCCTAAATAGTCGCGCATATATGTGTGGCTATTTATTATGCAGCTACACACTAATGCAAAATTGTCACACCCACAACTGTGCATAAGTGCACATTTTTCCATGGTACAAGCACGCATCCAATTTGCACCTATATATCTATCACACACGCCCATATGTGTAGCTGTAATCCTCACAGCTGCACATTATGCACATGTTTCCCCATCACAGTTGTGCATTCATGAATGTGCGACTGTTTGGGCTAAACCTGCACATAATGTGAAAGAAATCGACTCCTACCTGCCCACCCATGCACATGTGTTCACCTATTTCCCATGCACTATAGGGAACCTACCCTTAAAAACCCTTGTGCGGCCCTCCGTACAGTCCCTAGCTAACAGCCATCAAATTCACAAAGTGTGGGATGATAAGGTCACTAACCTGTCTCTTGCAACTACCTGATCAGTCGCCTAAGCTCCCGTAGTCTTCCAAATCACCTCATAGTACTCTCACTAGATCACCAATAGTGTCGGTGCAAATGAGGTGGAATTTTGGGTCCACCATCCATATATAAGCCATTTTTCCCAACTTACACATTCTAGTATAGGATCCCAGAGCCTCCGTTTTCCGAACCGTTCTCGGCTATGAGATCTTGATCCATCCATCTACACATTCATATTCCCTAGGTTATCATCTACACTTCTCCCGGGAGGAGAATTCTTTTCATGACGCATTCAGGTATGCATGCTCACTTTCAGTTTTATCAAATAGTTGTTATATGTTCTTTATCATCAGATATTTTTCACGTTGAGTATTTGGATTTTTATGTGCAAGCACTTGTTAAGAGAGCTTACAGCCCCTTCAGGTATATGTTCGACATTGACATGTAATTACTCCCTCTGTAAACAATTTCATATCCCAGTCACACCCTCTAACATACATTTTCCTTTAGGGTCCCTACATCCAGCTCTGCAGTACCTTTACCTCTGCCATAGTTTGGTATTGTCAACCAATAGTACTCTCCCCCACATGAGTTGTCCCATATCTAGTTCCCCTTGGCAACTTGACACTCATGCTCTTCTCACCCCCTAGAATTGGGAGTCCTAATAGTTTTTGCACTTTCATGAATGAACCCCATACTTGTTCTAATCATATTGCTAACCTCCCCAATGGACTCTCGGGTCATATTATCCTACACTTGGTTATGTTGAATTCACCCCCACAGTTCCATTATCCCTCCATCTCATCCACCATCAGTTTTCCCATTTGCAGGTTGTCCTCCATCCATTTACGTAATATAGAAACCCACCCATGGGTCCCCCACCCTCCATCATTTCTCTTTCACTAACTTGTGCCCTAAATAGGCCAAGCCATCTTTCACCAAGGCATCTATTTCTGTATCTGTATACTCAACCCAAATTATTCTTTATTCATTGGATAATTGTATAAATCCCTAGTTTCTAGCATATACATCGTTTTTTTAGTCATCATACCCGATGGCCTTCTTTTACCTAGCAAAGGAACCTATGTCGCCCTTGGCTGGGGCATCCACCCTTTTTTCATATAGCCATATTCGACAAACCCTGGGTATCCCAAATACATGTAACCACAATCTCTGAGTTTTCCCACTTTTTGAGCCTCCAACACACTTTAACCCCTTGTCTAGTTGTCTCGTTGACACCAGATCCATTTTTACGGTTGCTTCCAATCATCCTTCAGCACCCCAACCAAGGCTAGTCTTGAGTCCCATAGTGTATTTACTTCGTCCATGTTAATCGTCAGTACTTGATATCACCTATTACTCAATGTATTTCAAGATGCCCTTTGCTTCTTGACATCGTGTCTCCCTTCCTGTCGACATCAACAAAATTTCTAGAAGGGAGACAATATCTTGACTCTCGTTACCTTTTCAATGAGGAGCCTCGAACGAAACAAAAAGAGTCACTATTTCTTTATGATTCTGTTGACCCCCATAACATTTGACTTAAGAAAAATCTCATGTTAAGGTGGGTCTTACTATGCAACCATTGCAGTTTTCCATACCAGTAGAAGACCTCTAAATTTGATAGGCCATCAATGCATATGAGTCATTGACACTTCTTACCGTCGTCCATTACTCGATTCAGAGCCAGTTCACCATTCAGAACCGTCCTCTTTCGTTATCAACCTCCCCTGAGGGCGCTGCAGTTATTTACATCATCATACTCCTTCAGTTACAATCCCACATTTTGGTTTCATGACACGGTCATGGGGTATGCCCACCTCATTTGTATACAGATTTTAATTTCTTCTAGAGAAATGTTTGGTTCCCACAATTTTCCCTCTCCCTCCGATATATCAGTCTTGTCATTCCTCTCTTCACTCATCCACACAATGGAATCATCAACAAACGAAACATTGATGTATTTCATCTATACTTATGCTCCTAACCTCACACATCAGGGGGCATTTGTTATCACCAAAAAACTATCTGCAACATTACAAGCAATAGATTAAGAAAGACATCCATTCCAACAAAAATTAGTACACCTACAACATCAAAATCCATCAAAAAGGGAATAAAACTATATACTTTTTGCGTAAATCAATATGCACAAATTCACCAAAGGAAGCACGCGCATTGTGCACAGAATGCACGAGCTAACACAACCCTATTTGTGCATTATGTGCAAAATGCACAGGATGCGAGATTGTCTACAAGAAAACTTGTACACTTCTCATGAACGACGCATTTATGAATCTTGTCAGCTTCTCAAACACTTCCAATCTGACCTCCAACATGATTTGACACTCAAATCTGAGTGAAATCTAGCTTGGAGGTTGGTCAAGGGAAAGAAAGTACCCTCAAAGGCCCCTTGTTAACATCATGAACCAGTTATATCTTTCCATGAATGAAAACTATAAATATGTTCCAAGGGTGTGCTAAGAAAATAAGAATTTCAAGATATTGTTATGCTGCAAGATTTCTTCTTAGAGAATCCTCATTTCTCTTTGAATCATTGAAGCACTATAACAAGGGCCATTCCACTCACCTCTTGAGAGGATTAGCATTGTATTTCTTAACCATTGTTACCTGCTATTGTATGAATAGAAGAGCTCTTTATTAGGGAACTCAGGAGCCCTCCCAAGGAGGAAGAGAGGATTCATAAGTCCATGCCTTTCTCTACGGTGCTAGCTTATCAATACATTCATCCATTGGTGTCTATATTATTGTCATTTTCATTTTTCATGGTTCTAGTTCTTGCATGTTTTTCTAACATTTGTTTCCTTTTACTTGTATTTCCTTGTTTCATGCATATTTTGATTATCTAATCAACTCACAACTCTTTGTCTTGTTTAGCTGACTTAACTAGGCAAGTAAATGTTGTGTTTTATCTCACCGATGTTACAAAACCAACATAACGAATTGACAACCATACTGGGGATGTGAATCAAATTCCTCCCTATTTAAGTCTTGAGATCACTTCTTTCTAATTGCTTGGCTATGAAGTTACCAAAACCGTCCTAATTGAGTCTTCCAAATTCACAATTCAAAGCTAAGGCAAGATAATTTCATCTTGAAATTTAATTCTTGACGCGGGAAAAGAAGTGTGCGGCTTTCGAAATGAGCATACGTGCATTCTTTTCACTCTTGCACTTTGTGTGCATAAGATATTTCATAAACCCACTCATTCTGTGTGCTTGGCGCGACTGATAGAACTACATCCTGCACACAAGTTCAGTTCTTTACAAATTTTGTAAGGGTTTTTTAAGTGGTTTGAGTGCCCCTTGCCTTCAGATTTTAATTTATTGCACTTTGTAAAGAAATCACACTTCACTTAGAGTCCTTTCTTACAAGAAAGGTTAGCTAACATAAATCACACTTCACTTAGAGTCCTTTCTTACAAGAAAGGTTAGCTAACATAAGCACATAGGGGTAAAAAAGAATCAAAATTCTTCTCCTTGCTTTGTTGCGACATGGATGGCTCATTTGGCATTTAAAAATTTCAGTTAAGGTTATTGCTTTTTCAAACACAAACAAATAATTTGGGACTAGAAATCAATTTTAACCGTCAAGTATGCTCTTCCCCCACACCCAAGTGTGACCTAAGGAATCAGAAAAGGTGGTTAAAAGGAAATTTCATCCCTCTTAAAAAATCATTAGGAGAGGGAAAAACGCCCTTTGTGTACCTCTTAGTTTTGAAAATTATCTTAAATCTTTGTAAGGGCCCATACATGCCCACATGTTTACAATCTTAGGATAGTTTCAAAAACATTTCTTACTCTAGATAAACACTCTAGGAAAGTTTAAAAGATCAAGTAAGGGCCCATACATGCCCA
>CBVK0100240632.1:0-13438 GCA_900067695.1 Picea abies | reverse complement strand
AATGGGGATTAATCCAATAACAATAATAATAATAATGACATGATTAATCCGCAATGGGGATTTAATCCAATAATAATAAGAATGCTCTTCGCAGTTACATTATTTCAACAGAACTGCCTTGTGGCGCACCAGGTGTGTGTCCTCTCCGGGAAGTACTCTTACTGTCAGGGCTGACCGTGAAAGCTAGGGTGGGCCTCGTTGCCTTACTATCTTGAGCATCCGACAGCCATTTTGCAACAGGAGGAGGAGGTTTAAGGTTCAAACACTTAGTTAGGGGGAGGGCAAATAAAATTTATCTAATCTTTAAACAACTCCTAACCACCTAGTCTCCTAGACCATCTTTATTTTGAATATCTTTGGATGATTGTTTAGAAGTCTATCTTGCAAGTACTTTAATTTTAATCAATCTTACATGCAATCTTGTGGTTTGAATATCTAAGTGTTTTATTTCTTGAGCATTTAATTTCCAAGTATTTACATCTTTATTTTATGCTCTTGTGGTGTGATTCAAGAAGAAGTTGAGTATCCCATTTGGGAGGCATCATCTTCTTGAATCTTGAGTGCTTTAGTGGTTTCCATTGAAAAACAGTCCAATAGAGTAAGTGCTATTGGGGCATGATTGGCCTTATGTGATTGGTCTTAGCTTTGATTATCTCTCAACTCTCACACTTTGGCCCTTTTAATCTTGTCTATTTGTATCTTGTGTATCTCTTGTATAATTGTTGTATCATTTCTTATTCTTTTTGTAAGTAATTGTATCTTTGTTGTGGGATAGTTGTAATCTAATTTTACTTGTAATCTTTTGTAATTGAACCCCCCTCAAAACTTAGTTGACCCCTTGCCCAACATTTAGGCACTAGTCTTAGTTGACTTAGGGAAGGGTTTGCTTGTTATTCAATTAATCTTGCACTTTGTATTTGTTGCCTTAGCATAATAGGTTAGTTTCCCCCCTTCACCTTTAACAAATTAAAACCAACTCCTAGAACTTCAAGTTTAAATCATATCTAGTAACTAGGGTCTACCCCCCTTGGCTTCCCTAGGAGTAAGCCTAGAAGGAAGAGGTTCTGGTCAAAGTGACAGCATGGGTTGTGAACCTAGGCATTGTGTCTCCAAGGACACACTAAGTGAGCCAGACTTAGCTCACGTTTGCAAGTGTGTATTAGGACGACAACATGTCCATTTGTGATACGAGAAATAGCAGGGCCGAACTCTTTTCATCTTAGCCACTTGGATGGTGAGCCCATCTACATTCCGAGGAATGGGCAGCAGCTCAAACTTTTCTTCAGATGATGGGCAACTTGGTGCCCAAAGGGACACCTTTTGTAACGTATCTCTAACCTTTCTCCTTCTATTTCAGTTTTGTATTATTTCATTCATTATGTGATTGTGTACTTACAGTTATTTTTGTATCATAGATTCTTTTTGTAATTATGATGTTGTACAATAGTTATTTCATTATGTAAATGTTGTTTATAGCATTTTATTTATTCATTGATATATGTGTATATTTATGTTGGATATTGGTGAGCACTATGTGTGTAGATGCTGGATTCTCATATGCTCTCCGTCCTGTTATCCATCAAAGTTGCACTAGGATGGACTTCCAGCGAGCCGCCAAAGTTTGAACATTGTTGTTCAAAATTCAGATTTCAGAAGTTCAGTCGGTCGTAAAGACCACCCTGTGTCTTTCACATTTCCATAAAAAATTGTAATAAGAGATGTTGCATGATGAACTTGTAAAAGGTATTAGCCACCTTAAGTCCTAAGTGTGAGTTATACTCTAGAGTGTTTTTTTTTACTTACTAATTATATTTTGCCGTTTTCAGACAATTTATAATTTATGAGTTTTTTCACTCAATCCCTCCAGAGCTGGAGTATATGCCCATGGTTATCCTTGAGCATGGATCTAAGCCTAGTGTCTAATGTATATTACCATGCTAAACATTCTCCTAGAGTCTTATGAAAATGTACTAAGTCCCCCTTAGGATTTTTTTATTTTTTCAGTTAATTAAAAAATTGTCAGAATTCGACAATTTTTAATTAAAAAATAAAGATGTATTAAAAAAGTGGTACTAGGGGACTAAATATGTCATGGGGATGCTCAGTTTTGGACCTAGAGCACCCATATTACCTAAGTACCCACTTAGTTGAACAAAAATAGTGATTTTAATCACTTAAAAGTCATTTTTGCTCACAAAACCCAAAAAAGTCAAATAAAATCATAAAAAATCAGCAAGGGCACAAATCAAGGAAACATGTGGGGACATGTTTGAGATGAAATAAAAGCCCAAGAGGCAAGGTGGCGCCTATGAGATGATGTTAATGAGTCAAAGACCATGCTAATGGCATGGGTGATGATTAAAAGAGCACATGCTCATAAGGAGGTGCGCACCTCTCCCTTGAGGTGGCGCATTTTGGAGGGGAGATCCTCTCCCAAATCTTTGACTTGCCCTCTCTCTCACCTAATGGTTGCAATGTGGCAGCCCCTTCATACTTGTCAAGTGGAGAATGCTACAACTCGCCCCTCCTCCTCTTCCATGTGTCCTCTTTCAAGAAGTGTGCCCCTCACACTTGGCATGCGCCCTCCTCAATGGGATCTCCACCCAAAGTTGTATAAAGCAAGGCATTCTCCCTCATTGAGAGTTAGTTGGAGCCTTGAAGAAATAGATTGTGTATCATTGCTATTGTAACACTCTTTCTCATATTGGAATAAAAAGAAGACTTTGGAGGTCAAATTGGTGGATTGGCCAAGTGTGTGGATGCTTATGTGTATGAGGTGATATCATTTTATTGCTTATTGCTTGTATATTTTGTTTAATGTGGCCTTATAAAAGTACTATTACTCAATAGGGTAAGATTGCTAAGCTAGTTTGATTAGTTATCTTACTATTTATGTACTTGAGTGGTTTTAGATGCAATATTTGTTTGGTTTAACATATTGTGTTGTAAGATCTCTTTTGTAGGTGATACCATATTCTAACCCTCTCTTTGTAAGCAACCGAAGTGATTGATGCCTTAACTTGGAGAAGTGGATGATCTAGCTTGACTCTTCCTCTCTTCCAAGTCCTTTGAAGAAGATTCCTCTACAATTCATCAAGAAGAACTCCAATGCCCAACAATTTCCAAGCACAAGCTTGATCTCTTTCTCCTTCTCTTAAAATCAAAATTCATTGGTTACTTTATAAATATATATGCTAGCATGTTTAGATCTAGTTTATTTATCTAAATCATAAGTTCTTTCATGCATGCAAATGATAGCTTAGATCTGATTTCTTTTCTTTAAATTGCTATCTTAAGAATCTAGATCTAGCATAGGAAGATAGTCCTTTTGCTCTAAAATTTTCTGAAATTTTTAGAGGGTTAAAGGCTAGTAATTTTCCAAGTGTTTTCATTGTTCAGTCTAGCATCTAAGTGCTCCAAACATTTCTGTTTTAGAACAGCCACAAACGACCTAAGGAAACTATCTTTCTAGCTTGAGTTTCTTAGTTCCCTTTTGCCGAATTTTGTAAAATTTAACTTAGAAAATTTTGTAAATTGCTACTAATAACCCAAGACACTTCCAAAGTGTTTTTGGGCATCTTTTGCTATCGTTTGTTCGCTGTTTTGTGCAGGTTGACGAACAGATAGGAAGAAACTCTGTCCGTTTCAGGCGGATTAGGAACATCTGGGACCCCCGAGAGCACCCTTTACTCAATAAACTTTTGTAAAAACATTGTAAAGACTTGTGACCCCCCTAATGAATGGTCACAAGTCACTTCCATAGAGTCTCGTGCAAGATCTTTAATAAAATCAGTGAGACTACAAGCTCTCGTTTTTCATTCCCCCTGGGGGAACGGTGTTTTCCGTGGTGGTGTTAATTTTTTGCAATTTTTAGCTTAGATTTGATTTTTCATAACTAAAGTAAGCTAAAGTAATCCTTTAATCCATTACAAGGCACTGCAATCAGTTTAGATTATTTTTTCGCTTTTCAATCAAAGTAGAACACTAATTGCTAGATTAGCTTTATTTTCCGCAATTTCAATTTGGCAAGTAAACCATCCTCTCAGCTCCTCGCAAGAGGCCTGGTCAGTGTGGACTAATAATTAGTTTCACATTTCAATTTAGTTATTTATTTTCTTGCTTAAAATAAACAAATTCCCGTTAGCTCACAGTGCGGTTCCTGACCCTTTCAGTTGCGAGCTAGTTTCAATCTGCTAGAAGTAAGTTTCATACACGCTGTGCTGGTCAGTGGTTGATAGTTTAATTAGGACAATCTCTGAAGTAGTTAGCTTGATACGTGGGAAAACGCTTTGAAGTGACCTGCGAAGTAAGGCGGGCCCTCTCGGGACCTGGCTTCCCACCCGTTTTGGACATCCAACACTTTGAGTGAGTTTTACTGGTGAGACCATTGAGTTTCGGTAAAGCTCTCCGCAAGTTTCCAAACAAAGAGCTAACCTCCAAGGAGGCCCAAATCATTTCATTAACTAAACATCAATTTATCCTAATAAAATACGCGAACTACATTGCCCACGATTCACTTTAAGGCACTGGTCTCAATTTTCACATTCAGCAAAGCCACAGGCTTCATTTTCAATTTGGTTATCTATTTAATTTAAATGGAACTTGCATCTAACAATTGTTTCTCAGTATCCTTTTGATGTAAGTATATGCTTATTGATTATATATCGTGGTGAATGTTTACTTCATGTTTTATCAGTTTATGGTTGATTGTTTAAAAGAATAATAAATTCCTAGATATATATATTTTTTTTGTACTTAGCTTAGATCAAGCCATAGTATATTTGTTAGGGACTACCCCCCTTGGCTTCGCTAGGAGTTGGCCTAGATGGAGGAGTTGAGGATTAGATGACAACACCTTAACTCTCACTTGCCCCCAAGGACACACCGAGTGGATTGAAGATTTCTTCCACGTCTCCCAGGTGTGTATAAGGCGGCAACACGTCCCATGTGAGAAGATTGAACACATGTCCCCATGTGGAGCAAGATGTTGACCACCTATTCAACTTGGGGGTCAACTGCATGTACTATGAAGATATGCATCATCAGATGCAAACAAGTCAGAGACTATTTGGTTCTACAAGGCAAATTTTTTCCTCCAGCACACATTTTTGTAAATGGAATTTCTGCACCCCTGCGTGGGTTAATAATGTAATAGGTCTGCATGGATCATAGTTAGGTTAGTTACCTTAGGATTTCTTCATTAGGAGAGTTCCTTTCACTGAGTGTTTTTTATCCTCAGGATATTAATTTGGTCTAATCAGCCTTATTAATTTCCCTTGAGTTTTTCACTCCCACTAAATAAATCCTCCAAAGTGGTGAAAGGTGTTCTAATGAAGTCATCCTTTAGTAGCTAGTGTTGAGGAATGATGTAAATGACCATGTAAGACAACTCAAAAAGTTTCGCAGAATTACGTTGAGTCTAGATAGGTTTTTTTTAATTAATTAAAATTAATTAAAATTTCCCAAGGCTGGAAATTTAATTAATTAATTTTTGATAAATAATGTAAAAACTGGGTCCCTGGGCTTTTGATATGGGTATTTGTGCTCAAAAGAAATGGAATGAGACCCCCTACACCCTTGGACCAAGTTTCAACTCAGTCGGACAAGTTTTGCTAGGGTTTTGTCCACATAGGAGTCTTAGTCAGATAAAAACAGTTTTAATTGCTAACTCATGACATGGGAAAAATGTCAATTTTGTAATTAATGAGCATTTAAGGTAAAGTAAAGGTGACAAATAATAAGAGATACCCTCCTAACCTACCCAACCCCTCTCCTAACTATTACACACCCCCCAACTCACCTTTAAACTAAAATCTTCATGGGGATTTGCGCCCCCTCTTGGGAAATGTTCCCTCACTCCTTGTAAAAAATGGAAACTCACTTAAGATGAGTCGTGGGCCCCTCCTTGATGAGGTGCAACCCTCCTACAGCTTCCACGTCCCAACTTAGAGTGTGGCCAACACACTCCAACCACACTCCTCCTCAATCCTCACGCTTTCCCTTGGAAGTGTGCCCTCATTATCGGTGAAAAAGTGGAAACATCAAACAAATAAGGGAAGTTAGCTTTTAAAGCTAGTCATTGGCTTTCATCTTGACCAATGCGCCCTCCTTGCCTTGCCACTTCACCCTCCATTCATCCCCACTTACCATTCTCACTCTAACCTAAAAGCCACACACCTTCCTTGACTGGAGTTCTCTGTGGTTGGATTTTTGACATTTGTCAGAGATCCAAGAGGGGTCTCTTTGGCCTCTCATGCTATAAAAGAAACCTCTCCCTCATTCATTCCTCACCATTCTTCTAACTATTGTTATGCTACCAATTTCTTGCCATCTCTCTCTCTTTCAATGTCACTATGTTTCATCCATTTGTTCTTGAAGAGCTTGGAGCAACTTTGTTGCTACAACCTTTTCCATTGATAATAAAAGAAGAGCTTTGGAGGAAACGTGGATCACTTGACTTTGTCCAGACTTCTATTGTATTGCGAGGTGATACTGTTCTTGTTTGAATATCATTGTGAAATAGTGAGTAGATTGTTGGGTAAATTAGTTTACTTAGCTAGGCTTAGTAATGGTATAATTGCTAGCTTATATGTTTTGAATTCACTAATGATATAAACTATGTTATGTTATTAGTGCATGCAATCATTATCTATTCTTGTCTCACATGTTATTTGAAGCTTGCAAGTCATCTCAAAGAGCGTTGTTGGGATAGATCCGAGCAAGGATCTACTCTCATCACTCACTAAAACTCCACAAGCTTTTCTGATTATCTTTATGTTCTTTTCATCTTTTGATTTTGGTATCTAACTCATTAGATAGGTCGATATAATCAATTATAATTTCTGGTTTTGTATGTGGGAAATTTCTGTTGCAAAACAAAAAATTTCTTAACTTTGTTTGAGTGTGTTGCAGCAAAAATCAGCAAGCAATAGCTTGCTGATTTTTGCAGGTTCTCGCCAGGTTAAGGGTGCATGCTGCCCGATTTCATTCACAACACATCTCCAAGAACCTCCTTTCAAAGTGGTGACAATTTCTCTTCTTTCTCTTTCAATCTAAGCATTGTAAGCAATCCCAAAGGAGTGTACCCAAGTGGCTTGCATTAGCTTCATTTCAGTCTTTGCTTTCCAAGTTTTAGTTAGTTTTCTTTTCCGTTTTTTTGTCATAGATTAGCTAGTTTAGTTGTGGTATCTTACATGCATGTTAAAAGCTAAAATTATATAGAGTAGATCTCACACAACAAATGCTAGCTTAGAGCCCGTGGAGGCATAGTTAGAATATTTTTTTTTTCGTCAATTCATTGCATGCAAGTTATAATTCCTTAAATATTTATCTTACACACATGCATGCAAACATGGGTATCATAATGGCTTAAAATAATCGTCATTTTCAATTCCGCAAGTTATTTCAATTTATTTACGTTTCACATGAAACAATTTCACATTTAAGAGCTTCAATCTTCATAACTTGCAATTTCAATTTTTGGCCCATTTGGCACTTTTGAGCAAGCTTTAAGCATTCAAACACTCTAAAATACTTAGCTCATAGCTTTAATAACTTATTAGACTTAATAGGACACCTTTACCAACCATCTTCGCCATTTAAAACGGGGTTGGAGGAAGGAACGGAAAGGTGCTAGGCCGGGGACGGTCTCGTGGCGCGCAACGTCCTTTTCCGGGAGTACTCTTATCTTAGGACTGACCTGTGGAGCTAGGGTGGGCCTCGTTGCCTTACTTCTTGAGCACCAACAGTTACTTGGTAATTGGGGGAGGAAAGTATTGGGTTGACACTTAGATAGGATTTAATCTCACTTAACCATCTTAATTAATCCTTGGTCTATAACTCTATCAGCAATTTATGTTTACACTTGCAAGCACATTGATTTCATATCTACATTTACATGCAAGTTATTTTATGTATTGTGGATTAATAGTCTAAGTGGTTATATCTGTCATCTGGAACACTTAATTGTTCAAGCATCTTTATATTTATACTGTTGTTCCAAATTCGTGGTGTGATCCCTCAAGAAGTTGCACATCCACTTGGAGGCACTCTCTTGACTGGGTCTTGAGTGATTTTCTTCTATGTGAGCATGCTTGGCTTGATGCGTTGATGGTTGTATTACCTTGAGTATCTTTATTTCCTGCACATGCAAGCAACTTGTTAGTATTTGTACATCTTGTATCTATTGTATCTATCTTAGTTTAGCCTTGTTGTAATCTTAGATATTCTTTACTGCATCTTTGTATCTAGCTTGTACTTAACATTGTTGTAATATTTGTAATCTTGTAATTATTTTGTAATTAATCTCCCTTTAATCTAGTTGACCCCTTGCCCAATCTTAGGCACTAGTCTCAATTATTCTAGGAAAAGGCTTGCTTGTCATTTATATTTGTTGCATCTTGCATTTGCTGCTTTACATCGTAGGCTAGATCTCCCCTGACCATTTAACCAATTAAAACCAACTCCTAGAACGTAAACGTTAATCTCATCTAGTAACTAAGGTCTACCCCCCTTGGCTTCCGTAGGAGTTAGCCTAGACAGAAGAGGTTCAAGTCAAAGTGACAGCATGGACTTTGAACCTAGGCATTGTGCCTCCGAGGACACACTAAGTGAGCAGGACTTAGCTCACGTTTGCAAGTGTGTATAAGGACGACAACACCCCTAGTTTAGGGATAACTAAAGAGATTATGTCTCGAGGCCCACAGGTCCTAGACATGGAATACCGAGAGCTAGATCGACTTGAGCATGGCCCTGGAATGCCCATCTTTTCTTTTCTTCAGCGCATCCACCTTGTTAGAAGTAACAACATCCATCACCTCGGCCTATTCCTGTAGCAGAGATGGATCTTGCTCCATGAGGTAATGAGTTTAGGTATCATGGTATGTGTCACTCTGATCCTCAAAACCTTTGAATATGTGCATTTAGTTCTTTTTGTTTCTAACGGGTGCTTGGATCTTATACTTATCCACTTGACCATATCTGGGGGGAATGACATGATGTCCTAGTAAGCTTGTGTCCATAGGTTTTGAGTTGCCACTAGGGGGATTCATGAAAAAATTTCGTCCTCTCCCATCATACTGACCACTTTCCATCTTAATCCCGCTCATCCATCCCATTACACTGGTCCGGGCATTGGGTTGGCCAAATATTTAAGGGTTGCACCTTACCTTGTGGGAAGAAGGGGCTAAAGGCCCAAAGGGTAAAAGCAGCTGGCAAAAGATAAAATCCTAGAAATAAAACCTTGAGATGCTTCGCCCAGGGATCCCCGAGAAAGCAGTAAAGGGCTTCTCAGCAAGAAACAAAAGGACCCATAAAAAATAATAATAAAACAAGACCTGGTCAGAGGATAGGGGGTCTCATCACGAGCGAGCCTATTAGGTCCATGGGCATTTAGCGGTATGACACTACTAGCAGCTGGTTACCACGCTAGGGTAGTGGCTCTTGGTGGCATAGCCAAGAGAAAGGGGGTCTCATCACGAGCCAACCTTCTCATTTCCGTGAAAGTGCTTGTGGGTAACGTTGCCACCACTGGTCACCACGCCAGTGCAGTGTCCCCTGATTAGCTTCTTGAAAGAAAAAGCAATAAAGAATAAACATAAAAGGCATGAGTGGGCTTGGAAACATTTGCATCCAGGACAGGTGCAACTCACCCTCTACAGAGGCACCCACAGGTAAGCCATGCATTTTCTTTCTATCACTGCACCCCTTGTCCAAACATCCCTTATCCACTTCATCCACTAACATGACTTGGATTTGATTTCTCCCAGAAACGTCCCACATCCAGTGAGAATTAGCCCAATAGGACAACCTGTCACTTCCTCTAAACTTGGCTTGTAGATTTGTATAATGTCTTTGAGCACTTGACTAAGTAAAAGGGGTTTTATGCACATGTTTAATAAAATTGATGATTAGATGTGATTGACATTGCTATGATCCCTGTGACTTATGATCCCGTGGAGGGCGTATCTGTTGATGTGCAGGACCATACCCAACGGACAGGTACCATTATGGACAGGTACACATGGGGAGATGATTAGTTTGGACCTCCATGGGGTTGAAAGCCCATCAGATGGATGTTGAGACCCCAATAGGGGTTAGAGACATGTCAGAGGGTTTGCACCGAGGAAGAGGAGGATGTTCCACCAAAGGCAACTTAGCAGACCTGTGCCCAGGGGGGTTGTGCCTTTTCCACCAGGATGTTGGCCTTGGAAGGCCATGATGTCAGCCAAGACATTCATGATGTCATCCAACATTTGTGGAGGTTTTGGGAGGCAGTTGTGGCACGTGTGGCAGCTTTCGGAGGCCCAAGGAGGCCTAATGTTTTGCTCCAGGAGGCCAACGTTTCCCTAGAAAGGGCTAACGTCACCCTAAAAGGGCATGACGTCCTCATTTTTGCTTGATTTAGGGTTTGATTATGACATTTAATGTAAACCAATATTATTATGTATTTTTGGCCATGTCAGCCTTTTGTGACCTAAAAATTAATTAAGGTCATTGTTACTATATAAGTAAGAGAGCTAAAACTCTCTTTTATTCATCATCTTTCACTCACACTTGTGTGAGGTCTGAAATTTGCGCCCTCTTTTAGGGTTTTGGCTAAAATTACTAGTGCGCACTTGTTGAAGGAGGCTTCTTTTGGCTATTTTTGGCATTTTTTTAGTGGAAGGTTTACAACTAGGGTTTGGCATTGATGATACTTGGTGAATGCAAGTGAAATTTTGCAATTCTTCCCTTACTTGAATGGTTATAGTCTTTTTTACTTGCATTTGTAATGAAATTTGCTGGAATAAACCCTAGGAAATAAACACATTTTGGTGTCCTTATTTTAATTCCCTACTAAGATTGTGCCAAGGATTTTTTTACCTATTGAAGACATTGCTAGGGCCTTACCATTACAACACCCTACCTTTGCTCTTCAATCCTAGCCGTTTTTATCTTGTCATTGAGCTAAAGAAGGAGGAAAACGCACTAAGGCCTAGCGTTACTACACCTTAGTGAGTCGTTTTCCCCTAGGGTTTGCTGGTTGAAGCCTTGGCTCTACAACACTTCACCATCAAAACCTCTTGTCTTTAGCCCTAGTATTATCATTTTGTTCCTTCAACTTTTGCCACTATTTTGACTCCATTTTCCCTATGAATGCACTAGTGTAAGGCCTTTTACTTGCGTGTTTTTTATCACAACTTCCAATACCTTTGAACAACTACTAATCCTTTCTAACCCTATTGCTACCATTTATCCATTTGATTTATAATTATACTTTGCAACATTTAATCCTTTATTGAGCAATTGAAAGATTGGCTAAATGCGTTGCTTCTGATGAATGTTGGTATTGTAACATTGATGATAAATCGTCCTTGCTCATTGTGAAGCTTCTTCTTAAGCATTTATTGTGAAGTGACATATTGTGATTATTGCTATTGTACATCATTGATTTGCTTCATCAATATTATCGGTCAATTGCTTTATATCAGGAAGTCCTTGATTATATGAAGTACTAACTAGCAAGTGATCTTGCAAATATATAGTTTTCTTGTTGCTTTGTTCCAGGCAGGTACACTTCTAGTTATCATTATCTTTACTGGCTGTTTAGCCGAACCTTTTGATCGGTGGTGACTTGTGAGGGGGAAACTTTTACTTAGCCATAAGCCTTTGCCTTCTCAAAACCCCAGGTCACTGGGGAAGTCTCCCCTGGGCCTACCACCCTAAATAGAAAGAGTTATCCTATCGAGGTGACAGTGGTAGGATAGTCTCCAGTTTCGCCAGTTTGCCTTTCTTTCACGTTTCCTTTACTTCCAAGTAAAAACTGTGCGATAACATTTTGACACCATTGCCGGGAAACACTGAGTCATTTCTCCTCAAAGACGACACTTTTTCGGTAAGCCTTTCCTCAAAGAGTATTTATCTTACAAGCTTACATGGCGACTCCACTAAGGGTGATTCCCTTATCTCTTTGGTAATTTCAAGAAAATTATCTGGTGACTCCACAATCCATAAGGAGGTACAATAACCTTCCTCAATCCTTTAGAAGAAAGCCTCCTCGAAACTCTCCTGTAGTAAATTCACTTTTCGGAGGAAGTCTTCCTTTAAACACAATGTCTAGCTCGGGAACTCAGACCAACATCCCAAACCAAGCCAACAACCAAAGACAATGGTCGTCCAGTCTTTTCAAACCGCTAGACATGTCAACTATACCAGGCTACCCTAGGCAGATGCCGCCCAAGTATGAAAAATGGTTGCCTAAGTTCATCGATACTGATGCAATCAGTGTTGAAGAGCATATGAGCAACTTTTGGGCATTCTTCCAGCTTCACCCCATTAGCGATGATGCTGAAGATTTAGTCATGAATTTGTTCTCTGCTACCCTTCTAGATGCCTGAAGGCATTGGTACCATAGTCTTCCTGATGGCAATATTAAAACCACGGACAAATTAGAAGAGGCCTTTCTCAAAAGATGGAGTATCAAAGAAGACCCCAACATGCTGCTAACTAGGCTGAATACCCTCTGGAAACAAGATAATGAGACCATTAGAGAATTCCACACTAGGTTTGAGACCCTATTGCAGAAGATCCCTGTGAGCCATCATCCGACCAATAATTTTCTTGTTTACATCTACACCAAAGCCTTTACTGGTCAACTAGGGTATCTCCTCAGGGATAAAAACCCCCAAACAATCCAAGAAGCTCAAGAATTGGCTACAAAGATTGAAGACAACGTCCACTCATCCAAAATTGAGCCTTTCTCAAACCCAAGCGCCAAAATGGACATTAAACCCAAGATAGTCCACAACGCTGAGCCTACCTCAGACATTTGCGCCAGCCTAGCAAAGTTACAAATGACAATGGATGGCATGATGACAAATCAAGAACTAATGATGAACATGATTGTCAACCTGGAAAGAGCCCAAAGCCAAGCACCAAGGGTCCCATACAAAGGCCAATTCCAAAAGGGGAACCAAGTTTATAGACCAAAGAATGATCAAGAGGTTCCTAATACCTTAGCTCCTACAAACATCGTGGATGAAAATCCTTGATGTTTGGATGAAAATCCTTGATGTTTGCAGTGTAGTGAAGCACACTGGGAACATGAGTGTCCCTACAACAATGGAGGCCATGACTAAATAAACAATGTGGGCCATGTTATAGAAGCCCCTAGATTTGCCTAAATATCACTCTTGAAGAACATCGAGAAGGCATAAAAGAAGCAACAAGGAAGGCTAGAATGGAAGTAATAAACAACTTAGACCAGGAATCAAAAGAGAAGTTGAAGAAACAAGAATTTCAGGTGTATATACGAAAGAAGCTAAACCGACCTATCTCTACCATTCCTACGGTAACTCAAACAAAACCTCCACCCTTGGACATTCTCCTTCCTAAAACATCCAAAACCGAGAGGGTGGACTTAAACTTTGACTTTGAAGGGGCGTGAGATCGGAAGAGC
>CBVK0100240631.1:0-13438 GCA_900067695.1 Picea abies | reverse complement strand
GGGAGGGAGGGTCGGAGCACGGGAGGGAGCGCGGTTCGGGGACGCTCCCGCTCGGAGCGCGCTTCGGGGTTTCGGACCGGGGGGAACGCTTCGACAACCCTGGAGAGAACAAAATCAGATAAATTCTCAAGTACTGCAAAGCTTAAATCAATTGCATAGGCAAGCAAGGAATGGATCGGACTTAAGGCAGGAGGAAGAAGAAAGATATCATGAAAGAAGAGATAACTACAGAAGAGCTGCTCATTCAAGAAGTGCCAGCATAACTCATAGACATCACACACCGCCTTACTCAACAAGAAAATTTTATGCATATGAAGACTCCATAAGCAATCTAGAAGTGTCTCTTGTTAGGAACCAAAGAAGAAGGCATGAATTGGACAGTTTGCAAGGAGAGTTGGGGAAGCTTAAGCCACCATCCTTTGATGGTGAAAGAGAGAGGGAAGATGATGTTGAAGCATGGCTACTTGGACTTAGGAGGTATTTTAAATTGCATAACTACTCCTTAAACCTAGAAGAAAGAATTGCCACATACCATTTACATGGGAAAGCTGCTATGTGGTGGGATCAACTGAAGCAAGTTGAGCACATTAATGAGAGTAGGATCACTTGGAAGCAGTTCAAGAAATATTTTTAGAAGGAGTACCTTTCAAAGAACTTCTATGACAAGAAAGTGCAAGACTTCTTTGAGCTAAGGTTGGGAAGCATGACCATGACAGAATATGGGAAGCGATTCTTTGGATTGCTGAAGTATGTAGGATTTATCAAAGATGAAAAAGTGAAGATACAAAGGTTTTTAAGTAGATTGCCATCCTTTTATAAAAATAAGATTCAATATGATGAGCCGAGGACATTGACTGAAACCATTAGGAAGTTTAAGTACCTATATGAGCAAGGCAAGGGCAGAAAATCCATGCAGAAATATTGGAAGGATAAGAAGAAGGAGAAATCTGATCAGAGGAGAAAGGGGTTCAAACCTCCTTTTAATAGAAATAACCCAAACAAAAATCAACAAGATCAGTCTGCTAACCAAGAAAAAAGATTCCTTGGGGAAAAGAAGAAGACCACCAATCCATTGTTGGGGGTGCAAGGAAAATCACCCATACAAAGATTGCCCTCACAGAGGAGATAAAGCGAAGACCATGCAAAACATCTAAGAGGCTACAACAGTAGAGGATATGGGAAAGATATATGCAGCCTTAGGGGACCAACAAGAAGACTATCAATCCTGTTATAGCACAAGTTGTAGGTTGGGCAAAGCCCGACCCAACCACAAAGCAAGTGCTACAACTTCGGAATCTTACACCCAATGTCACCTCGATGTAGGTCCCACACTTCAAGGGTGACTAGGTCACTCTAGGGAGGCGATCCCAGTGACCCTAGGGGGATTGAGATGGAGATGGAGAGAGATGGAAGTGAAGCCCCTAGAGGTCAAGTTTAAGTGGAGTGAAATGTAGGAAGAGATTCCTTGTAAGTCAAGTGATTGTTGCCCCAAAGGTATAGTACTTCTTCGGATGATTGTACCTGCCCGAGACACAAGAAAATCCAACTTGCAATGATGTATGTTAGTATGGATTAGCAAGTTAAGCTTGCTGTCCCTAATATGCAGCAGTAGGTGATAGTTTATATCAGCAAGTAAGACATTCAAATCAACATGTAAAGCATGAGATCAATCAACAATATTATCAATGAGTATGGCGATCAATTATGACTGAAAAAATGGCACTTTGAGGCTGAATAAAGCAAGCTGTTATAACATGTATTTTCTGCAGAAAATTGCAGCCTTATGGCTGTAGAATTCATTCACTTTTATCAGCAAATTACACCATCAAAATATGCCAACAAGTAGCCCAAAAAATGTGCCCTAGTAAGTAGAGTTAGTGTGCAAAATTTAGGAGCTAGTCTCGGGTTAGTTTAGGAGTTATGGTTAGTAGTTTATCTAGGTTAGATCAGCGCTAATGGCTCTAGGTTAGGGTTTGTAACAGCAAGTAAAGTAGTGGGAGAGAGGGTACACCCTAATAGGGGAAGACTCCTCTCAATGAGGCAGACCAACTCCAAGCAAGAGACCTTTCAAAAGATAAAAATTCACGTTTCCCAAGGAAATGATTTTATATCTCCAATGAAAAAAATATATGACTAGTGCCTTTACTAGGAGAGTTTCCAAGAGATCCCTCTCTAAGCCATGTAAATTGGATGAAGTGGTTGGGGTGAAGACTCAATGGGCATAAGGCTCATGACATATCAGGGGTCATAGTGTCTCATTCAAGGGTGCCTTTGTAGAGGGTGTGTGGTACCTTCGTCCGCAATGCACTTTTTCCAAGCCCATCAATTGCCTTTTATCTTTGTTTCTTTGTATTTTCTTTCAATATAGAAGAAGGAGAGGTTGAAGGTCACTGCCCTGGCGTGGTGACTAGATGATGTAAATGTCACCCACAAACACCTAGTGGAAATGAGAAGGTTGGCTCGTGATGAGACCCCCTTTCTCTCAGCCATGCAACTGAGAGCCATTACCCTGGTTTGGTGACCAGATGATGGCAATGTCATGCCACTAGATATTCATGGGCGTGATAGGTCGGCTCGTAATGCCTATCCTTCAACTAACCTTTTAAGCATTCTTTATTATATTGCGTGTCCCCTTTACTCAAAGATAAGCGTTTCACTGCTTTTTTGGGTGATCCCTAGGTGAAGCGTCTGGAAGGTTTATACAAGGCTTTTATCTTTTACCCAATATCAACCCCTTTGGGCCTTCAACCCCTTATTCCCATAGAATGAGGGACAACCCCTTCATTGGTCAATACACCCTAAAATCCCAAGAGATAAGGAAATGGGGGGGAATAATGATGGAAAATGGTAAGTATGGTCGGGAACGGTACGGTGGCTCTTTAAGGGAGTTCCTAGTAGCAAACCCATCCCCAAGGAAGACAACTTACTAGGGCACAACGTCAACCACCAAGGTGAAGCAGGGCAAAAGGTATAATGTTCAAGCATATATCATGAAATCTAGAGCAATATAAGATACAACATACTCAACTGGCTTAAATATTGAAATGATGCTCACCATAATATTGACTTGTACCTCATGGAGCAAGGCCCATTGCCTTTCGGAAGCCAGTTGATGTGGTGGATGCCATCTACAAATCTGTGACCATCTATGGTGGTGAGAGGTGTTTCCATCTGTGCAAAAGGGTATTGTTGGTCATGTAGTCTCTCTACACTCCATATTTGCAACCTAAGGGCCTCAAGATGTAATCTCCTTAGTTATCCACAAAATGGGGATAACATCTAGCTCCTACTTGGGGACATGTGCTCGTCGTAGAGTGCATGAGAATCACAACATCTCATGGTAGACCTGTGCCTACAAGGAAACATCAAACTGCCAAGTGCAGGATGGCCTACTCATCCTTGTTCTCATATGATCATAATCAAAAGCAACTAAGCTAGAAAAAGAAAATTTTGACATTTTTTCAAAAAATTCTAAACTAAGCATGCAAATCAATATGCAAGTAGAGAAAAATGAAGACGAAATGCATCTAAACTAATATGAGCAATCAAGATGCAAATGCAGGGAATCAAAATGACTTACCTACTTACCTGGGACCTTGGGGTCCTGAAGATCACTTGTTGGATGGCGTCAAGTGAAGTCATACGATCAGTGCAACCATTTGATCATCTCATCAAAGTATCTCCCCCTGTGCTTAATCATATGATACAACAAAGATAAGTCAAGTACATAATAATCATGAGTATAAACACACATATAATCAATCATGAAATAAAACTCCTGAAGGTGGGTGGGAGGGAGGAAATCCTGCTGGAAAGAGAAACCATCAGCTTGATCATCTCGCCTGAAAGTGTAGCCCCAAGGATGATCAATCCATCTCTGAAGGGGGATACTATATGTAGACGAAGGCTCATCTTCATTGACGCATAAAGAATCACTGCTTGTCGAGGGCTGAGAGGAGACGAGAGATCGGAAGGATACTGCATGATCTCTTGGAGAAGAGGGTAAGAGGTAAGGAACAGTCTCAGGTGTAGACAAACACCACCTCTTCCCCTGTGAATCTCCAAGATGAAAATAATTCCTCATTGAAAAATGAACCTCTAACTGCTCTGAGGTGGCCATGTTCTGGTATTCCTCAAAATCTGAGCAAAACTGTTGGAATTCCTCATAAAACAAATCTGCATCCTCAAAAGGGTATGTACCAAAGGATGAATGAAGATCACGCTGCGACAAGTCATCCTCGAAAGGGAAGAACAAATCTGTAACCATGTCATCACTAGGCTTCCAAACATCTGAATCATACATTCATGGAGGCCAGTCCTCTAAAAATGACATTTCAACCCCTTCTACTTGAGAGCTACCTTGAATGTCATAAATGGGATCTCTATCAATAATGAAGCAACCCACATCCCATCTACGTCTCCCAACCTATATGAAATCATCAATGTGTTCGTCAACTATATTCGAGGGTTGTTCCATGAATTCATATCCATCATAGGAGTTGATCACTTCCTCACAAGACTGGATAACTTCATTTTCTTTAAAAGGGAAAGCAGATAACAAAGTCTCGTTCAGACCTTCTGCAAGAGAAACCTCATCGAGATCCTTTTGGAAGTTTTCTTCATTTCCACAGTCATGGAACAAGGCATCATCAGAGTTTTCAAAAGGATTATAATTTATCATGTTCTCTTCTTGATGTGCAGAAGGAGAAAAGGTCTAGATGTCCTCATCAAGTGGAAGAGACGATACTTCATCTTCATCATATGTCTCATCCGGATCTTCTTCAAGCTTTTCTTCATGTATTGTCTCATCATCGATTGAAAAACCTTCTCGACAAAGAGTGTGTTTGAGCTCTTGTAAAGCATCTTGCAAACTTTGAGTAGCTGGTCGATATTGCCTGAGAAATTCTTCAATGAGCTTTGTGGAAGAAGGGATACTCTTTGGATCACATGAGTGTGCAAACCAATCCTTTTGACTTGATTCCAGTGAAGACACAAAAATTTTCATCAGCACATCTTCATGAAGCACATTTAAGCTCAAAGCATATTTCATATAATTCATGACATGGGTGACTGCTAAAGATGGATCACTGTCAAATTTGGGGCAACTTACCCTCCACTCCGAGGAGCAATGATTTGGATATCCAGGAATATCCTGAACATCAAAGGAGGGATAAACCTTATGGAATTCCCATGGTAAGTCCCGTGAGGCCATGGTTCCATTACTTAGGGTAATACCTCAATGGAGTTGCCAGTTGAGCTCAAGGCTCACCAAAGGATAGAAAAGGATAAGGGAAAGGTGGGTTCTGGGAAGGTGGATTCACTAGATGAGCTCGTCAAGAAGGGTGGAAAGGGAATGTCCCTTAGGTGGAGTCGCCAGGCAAGCTAAGGGAAAGGATTTGGGATAGCTTACTAAAGTGTCGTTAGGGTACGAAGAAGATTCAAAGTCTTCCCTGACAACGGCGCCAAAATGTTATAGCCCAAGTTGTAGGTTGGGAAAAGCTCGACCCAACCACAAAGCAAGTGCTACAACTTGGGAATACTACACCCAATGTCACCTCGATGTAAGTCCCGCACTTCAAGGGTGACTAGGTCAGTCTAGGGAGGCGATCCTGGTGACCCTAGGGGGATTGAGATGGAGATGGAGGGAGATGGAAGTGAAGCCCCTAGAGGTCAAGTCTAAGTGGAGTGAAATGTGAGAAGAGATGCCTTGTAAGTCAAGTGATTGTTTCCCCAAAGGTATAGTACTTCTCCGGATGATTGTACCTGCCCGAGACACAAGAAAATCCAACTTGCAATGATGTATGTTAGTATGGATCAGCAAGCTAAGCTTGCTGTCCCTAATCTGCAGCAGTAGACGACAGTTTAAATTAACAATTAAGACATTCAAATCAGCATGTAAAGCATGAGATCAATCAACAATATTATCAATGAGTGTGACAATCAATTATGATTGAAAAAATGACAGTTTGAAGTTGAATAAAGCAAGCTGTTATAACATGTATTTTCTGCAGAAAATTTCAGCCTCATGGCTCTAGTATTCATTCACTTTTATCAGCAAATTACACCATCAAAATATGCCAACAAGTAGCCCAAAAAATGCTCCCTAGTTAGTAGAGTTAGTGTGCAAAATTTAGGAGCTGGTCTAGGGTTAGTTTAGGAGTTATGGTTAGTAGATTATCTAGGTTAGATCAGCCCTAATGGCTGTAGGTTAGGGTTTGTAACTTCAAGTAAAGTAGTGGGAGAGAGGGGACGCCCTAATAAGGGAAGACTCCTCTCAATGAGGCAAGCCAACTCCAAGCAAGAGACCTTTCAAAAGATTAAAATTCACGTTTCCCAAGGCAATGATTTTATATCTCCAATGCAAAAAATATATGACTAGTGGATTTACTATTGGGTTAATGGAGTCAAATAAAAGAAAATACCTTCTTGGGGGTGTAAGCCCTTTTACTTCCCAAGACAAGTTTCTCTAACTAGGGTTTAAGCTAAGAGGGTGTATGCCCTTATACTTCTCTTAGCAAACCTTTGTTCAACCAATAACATGAAGCATAAAATGATGAAGACTATGGTGGAGGTGTATGCCCTTATACTTCCTACCTAGCTCCTAGCACAACAATCCTTGACTTGAAAAGAATGGTAGCATAAGAGTAAAAGACCTTACCAAAATCAAGAAAGATGTTAAGATAATCCACCTAATAGTTAGAAAGCATTCATCCAAGGCTAGCGCGTCACTCCTCCATTAACCACTCATCATGATAGCCATAAACAATTGCACAAGAGACAAATAGAGCCAAGTGTAGCGAAAATTTCAGATCAATACTTCTCACAATGAGGGGGATTTATGATAAAATGAGATGTTATGATCTCTTATTTATACAAAATGTCACCAAGGTGACTTGTCCATAAATTAAGGGGTAAAAAACAAGACTAGGGGTGAACAACCCTAATCTTGCCCCCTTTAACAAAGTAATATTAAACAATTCAATTAAAGTTTCACTTTTACACAAATAAACCCTAATTTCACATGGACGTCTCCCCTTTATGGGACGTTTTGCCACTAAAAAGAAGTCGTTGGTGTTGGAGAAGCATGGGTAGGCCTCCAAAGGCCACATGTCAAGAATCTAGACAATCTCCTCATGGTGAAGACCCTCTTCTCCTCAAAACGTCCATGTGTAAATGAGTGGCACCTCACCACCAAGCCCTAACCCCCCTAGGTGATGTCATGCCTCTAGGAGTGACGTTTTGCCTCTCCTAGGCAAAACGTTTGGCATGTGGGGGCTAGGTTATGTCGTCCAAGTCAATCTCAAGGCCTTCCAAGTCTGATCTTTCTCATCCGGCATGCGGGCCCTTGGCATCCAACTTGTGGGCTTGTAGCCCCATGGAAGCCCAAACTAGGCTTGTTCTTCCAAAACTGTCTACCAGCTAGGTCCTGGAAAGACAAACAAACACGCCCTCCAAGGATCTCAAGTCATAACATTGTGATAAATGAATCCAATCAATAAATGATCCACCTAAGCATGTGCATCAAAGATCACTATATCAAACAATTAATTTCTCAAAGACACTATGCAACTTGTCAAGCTTGAATATGGGAGGGTTGACGAGGTTTCCTATTGGGTAGATATTTCCCTAGGTCAAGAAGAGTTTCCAAGAGATCCCTCTCTAAGCCATGTAAATTGGATGAAGTGGTTGGGGTCAAGACTCAATGGGAATAGAGCTCATGACATATAAGGGGTCGTAGTGTCTCATTCATGGGTGCCTTTGTAGAGGGTGTGTGGTACCTTTGTCCACAATGCACTTTTTACAAGCCCATCAATTTCCTTTTATCTTTCTTTTTTTGTATTTTCTATCAATATAGCATAAGGAGAGGTTGAAGGTCACTGCCCTGGCGTGGTGACCAGATGATGGCAATGTCACCCACAAACACCTAGTGGAAATGAGAAGGTTGGCTCGTGATGTGACCCCCTTTCTCTCAGCCATGCAACTGAGAGCCATTGCCCTGGTTTGGTGACCAGATGATGGCAATGTCATACCACTAGATATTCATGGACATGATAGGTCGACTCATGATGAGACCTCCTATCCTTCAACTAACCTTTTAAACATTCTTTATTAGATTGTGGGTCCCCTTTACTCAAAGATAAGCATTTCACTGCTTTCTTGGGTGATCCCTGGGCGAAGCATCTCGAAGGTTTATACAAGGATTTTATCTTTTACCCAACATCAACCCCTCTGGGCCTTCAACCCCTTATTCCATAGAATGAAGGACAACCTCTTCTTGGGTCAATATACCCTAAAATCCCAAGAGATAAGGAAATGGAGGGGAATAATGATGGAAAGTGGTAAGTATGGCCGGGAATGGTACGATGGCTCTTTAAGGGAGTTCCTAGTAGCAAACCCATCCCCAAGGAAGACCACTTACTAGGGCACAATGTCAACCACTAAGGTGAAGTGGGGAAAAAGACATAATTTCGAAGCATATATCATGAAATCTAGAGCAATCTAAGATACAACATACTCAATTGGCTTAAATATTGAAATGATGCTTACCATAACACTGACTTGTACCTCATGGAGCAAGGCCCACTGCCTTCCGGAAGCCAGTTGATGTGGTGGATCTCATCTTCAAATCTGTGACCATCTGTGGTGGTGAGAGGGGTTTCCATCTGTGAAAAAGGGTATTGTTGGTCATGTAGTCTCTCGACACTCCATATCTGCAACCTGAGGGCCTTGAGACATAATCTCCTTAGTTATCCACAAAATAGGGATAGCAAATCGAATATGATCGAAGTGGAAGGTAAAATCATTAATCAACCTGTTGCCATTTTAATTGATTCAGGAGCAAGTCATTGTTACATTAATCCTAAAATAGTGGATAGATTACATTTGGAGAAAAGTAAGCTAGGAAATTCAAGTTTGGTTCAGCTAGCCACTGGAACCAAAAGAAAGATCAATGAGGCTATCAGAAGTTGTCTAATAAATCTTAATGGAGTAAATATAGTGGATGATATGAATATCATCCCATTAGGATCTTATAACATTTTAATTGGAATGGATTGGTTGGACCAACACCATGTCGTCCTAGATTGTCATAACAAGACCTTTGCATGTCTTGATGAAGAAGGAAAATAGAGAATTGTGAAAGGAATTTCAAGACCCATTTCAGTAAGGGAGATTTCAGCATTACAGCTGAAGAAATGTTTCAAGAAAGTATGTCAATTGTATGTAGCTCATGTGGGAAGTCAGAAAAGATTTAAGGGCCAGGCCTTGAAGATTTTCCAGTATTGCAAGAGTTTGAAGATATATTCCAAGAAATACTAGAATTTCCACCAAAGAGGGAGATAGATTTTTCTATTGATTTAGTACCAGGATCTGCCCTAGTACCAAAAACACCTTATAGAATGAGTACACCTAAATTGAAAGAATTACAAATGCAGTTGGAAGAGTTGTTGAAGAAAGGGTACAAATGTCCAAGTGTTTCACCTTGGGGAGCAAGAGTACTCTTTGTAAAAAAGAAGGATGGAACATTGAGGTTGTGTATAGACTTTAGACAGCTGAATAAAGCCATTGTGAAGAACGAATACCCTCTACCCAGAATTGATGACCTCTTTGATTAGGTAAGAGGAGCAAAGATATTTTCAAAGATAGACTTGAGATTCAGATACCATCAGGTAAGAATCAAGGAAGAAGACATCAATAAGACAACCTTCAAAACCATGTATGGACATTATAAGTTTGTAGTGGTGCCATTTGGACTGACCAATGCACCAACTATCTTTATTTGCTTAATGAATGGCATATTCAGAAATTATCTGGATAAATTTGTCATTGTGTTCTTGGATGACATACTTATTTATTCTAAGTCCGAGGAAGAGAATGAACATCACTTGAGGTTGATGTTATAAGTGCTAAGGGAACATCAACTTTATGCCAAGCTTAGTAAATGTTCTTTTTACCAAGAACAAATCCATTATTTGGTCATATTATTTAAGAACAAGATATAGCAGTAGATCCATAAATGATTGAAGCCATTAGAGGATGGCCAGAACCCAGGAATGTTTCAGAAATCAGATCTTTTATGGGATTAGCCGAACACTACAGGAGGTTTATAGCGGGGTTCTTTAAGATTGCTCATCCCATAACTTCTTTACAAAAGAAGAGAATCAAGTTTGAATGGACAACAGTGTGAAAAGAATTTTAATTTGTTAAAGGAATTACTTACTACTGCACCTATTTTAAAGATTGCTAACCCAAATGAGAATTTTGTGGTATGTACAGATGTATGCAAAGAAGGACTTGGTGGATTCCTCACTCAAAATGGACATGCCATTGGTTATGAGTCCAAAAAACTCAAAGAACATGAGAGGAATTATGTCACACATGATTTGGAGCTTGCTGCCATAGTTCATGCATTGAATATGTGGAGGTATTATCTCATGGGAAAAAGATTTGAATTAAGGATAGACCATAGTGGTCTGAAATATCTTTTTGAACAACCAACTTTGAATGCTAGAGAAACAAGATGGCTGGAATTTTTAAGTGAGTATGACTTTGACATCACACATATCAAGGAAAAATAAAATAAAGTTGTTGATGCACTTAGCAAAATAGTACATCTCATGCATGCTACAACTGTTAGTATACATCAGTCAAATTTAAAGAGCATAATTATAGATGTTGTTGCTACAGATCAACATTACCTACAGGTAAAAGAAAGTTTATAACAAGAAAACGTATTACAGAAAATTAAAGAGTATGAGATTAAGGAAGATGGATTACTTATGCATAAGAATAGAATTAATGTTCCTAGTTCTGGAGAAATTAGGAATTTGGTATTAAGAGAAATGCATAATGTTCCATATGCTGGACATCCTGGTTACCAGAAAACAATTGTTGTAGTAAGAAGCCAATTCTTTTGGCCAGGAATGAAGAACGATGTTGCTGATTACATTGCCAAATGTAGGGAATGTCAGAGAGTAAAAGATGAGCATAGACACCAAATGGGTTTGCTTCAACCATTGCCAATTCTAGAGAAGAAATGGGAAGTGGTAACCATTGATTTTATAACTAAATTTCCTAGGACAATAAGGAAACATAATTCCATATTGGTAGTTGTGGATAAATTGACAAAGGCTGCTCATTTTGTTTCTGTGAAAATGACTCATACAACAGCTAATATTGCAGAAATTTAAATGAGGGAAATTGCTAGGTTGCATGGGATACCTAAGGCAATTGTTTCAGATAGAGATACAAAATTTACTTCAAACTTCTGGAGGGGATTATTTAAGGGAATTGGTACAAATATGAATTTTAGCACAACATACCATCCACCGTCAGATGGGCAGATATAAATAGTCAACTAAGTGATTAAAGACATGCTGAGAAGGTATTTGTTGCATTTGGTTGAGTTCGCCTATAATAATGAGTATCAAGATTCATTGAAGATGAGCCCATTTGAGGCTTTGCATGGTAGAAAATGCAATACTCTAGTGAGTTGGGACTGTTATCCCCATTTGGTGGATAACTAAGGAGATCATGTGTTGAGGCCCTTAGGTTGTAGATATGGAGTGCTGAGAGACTACATGACCAACAATACCCTTTGCATAGATGGAAAACCCATTCACCATGACAGACGGTCACTGGTTTGCAGATGGCATCCACGACACCAGCTGGCTTCCAGAAGGCAGTGGGCCTTGCTCCATGAGGTACAAGTAAATATTATGCTGAGCATCATTTCAATATTCAAGCCACTTGATTATGTTGTATCTTAGATTGCTCTAGATTTCATGATATATGCTTGGACATTATACCTTTTGCCCTGCTTCACCTTGATGGTTGACATTGTGCCCTTTTAAGTGGTCTTCTTTGGGAATGGGTTTGCTAATAGGAACTCCCTTAATGAGCCATCGTATCGTTCCCGGCCATACTTACCACTTTCCATCATTGTTTCCATCCATTTCCTTATCTCTTGGGATTTTAGGGTGTATTGACCCAAGAAGGGGTTGTCCCTCATTCTATGGGAAGAAGGGGCTAAAGGCCCAGAGGGGTTGATGTTGGGTAAACGATAAAAGACTTATATAAACCTTCGAGATGCTTTGCCCAAGGATCACCCAAGAAAGCAATGAAATGCTTATCTTTGAATAAAGGGGACCCACAATATAATAAAGAATGCTTAAAAGGTTAGTTGAAGGATAGGAGGTCTCATCTTGAGATGACCTATCATGTTCATGAATATCTAATGGTATGACATTACCATTATCTGGTCACCAAACCAGGGTAATGGCTCTCAGTTGCATGGCTGAGAGAAAGGGGGTCTCATCACGAGCCAACCTTTCCATTAGGTGTTTGTGGGTGACATTGCCACCACCTGGTCACCATGCCAGGGCAGTGACCTTCAACCTCTCCTTATTCTATATTGAAAGAAAATAAAGAAAGAAGATAAAAGGAAACTGATGGGCTTGGATAAAGTGCATTGTGGACGAAGGTACCACACACCCTCTACAAAGGCACCCATGACCCCTTGTATGTCATGATCCCTATGCCCATTGATTCTTGACCCCATCCACTTCATCCACTTTACATGTCTTATAAAGGGATCTCTTGGAAACTCTCCTTGACCTAGGGCAAGATCTACCCAATAGGAAACCTCGTCAACCCTCCCATATTCAAGCTTGACAAGTCGCATAATGTCTTTGAGTTGTTAATTGTTTGATATAGTGATCTTTGGTGCACATGCTTAGATGGCTTATTTATTGATTGGATTCACTGATCATGATGTTATGACTTGAAATCCTTGGAGGGCGTGCTCATTTGTCTTTGTAGGACCTAACTGGTGGACAGTTTTGGGAGAACAAGCCTAGCTTGGGCTTCCATGGGGTTACAAGCCCACAGGTTGGATGTCAGGGGCCCGCATGTCGGATGAGAGAGATCAGACTTGGACGACCTTGATGATGACTTGGAAAACCTATCCCAACCCCTACTTGCCAAATGATTTGCCCAGGAGGGGGAAATCGTTGCACTTTTGAGCTTGATGTCATGATCTTGGGGGCTAGGGCATGGTGGTGAGGTGCCACTTTTTGACACATGAATGTTTGAGGAGGATAAGGGTCTTCGCCATGATATGAGTGCCTCAATGCTTGACATATGGCCTTTGGAGGCCTATCCATGCTTCTCAAACACCAACGACTTCCTCAAAGTGGAAAAATGCCCCCTAAAGGGGAGAAGTCCTCCTAAATTAGGGTTTAATTTGTGCAAAAAGTGAAATCTTAAGTGAATTGTTTAATATTACTTTGTTACGGGGAAAGATTAGGGTTGTTGACCCCTAATCTTGTGGTTTACTCCTTATTTTGTGGGCAAACTATTGTAGCTACATTTTGTGGACGAAGGTACCACATCACGCCATCCACTCATCAACTTCATGGTGTCTTCCTTGAATGGACCA
>CBVK0100240630.1:0-13439 GCA_900067695.1 Picea abies | reverse complement strand
GATCTATTGAAGGATATTGACTTTCAAATAATAAGGTGGTTATAAAATTCTGAGTCATACCTTTCCAATCTGTAGTGATGAGGCACATCTCTTCTTGAAGGTACCAGTTGATAGGTGTTGTGTCTAGCGTGTTAATGAATTTGTGCACCCACTGTTCTTGAGGAACGTTTCTCCGGGATTTCTTGCAGCTTCACACATGGTCCTTTGGGAAACTTTGACATGTGTACCGAACTTCACAGCCTTCTACTTGTGCTGAGAATCGTGTTGTCATCAGGGTACGACATTGTACCCAGTCTGCAATGTTGTTTTTGTGTGTCCCCCACCATCTTGTTGGGGTTGCTTTTAGGGCCTCATCCATCACCAACAATATTTGTTTGATTGGTACACTTTCTTCAAAGTCCGACAAGAAGGTTTCTAAACGATTTAGACCATCAAAGGTGGGTAAGTTACTTAATGTTGTGTCGATCCAGCGAACTTCTCTAGTTAATCTAGCACATCTTCTTATAGATACTTTGTACATCTTATTTTGCCAGTTCTCCAGTGCTTCTTCTGATTTTGATGAACATGTGTTGTCACTTCGCCAGCTTAGGTTCCCATCAGCTATAGTATTAATGTAATCTTGTTGTCTGGTTGTTAGCTTATATATGTTTTCTAGTTCATATGCGTGGTCTTCTTCTCTGATAGGTTATGTGTATCGTTGACCTTCATCTGGATATAAAGGTGCAATGACCCTAAGGCCATATATTTCAAAATTCATATGTCTTTTCTTTAAATCAACCACAGTGGAATTATTGAAAGCCCAATCCATTCCTAACAACACAGGGTAAGGACAGTTATCATCAACTATCTCAATTACCTCAAAATATGCAAACATTCTTACTTTGTCAATGTCCACAGGGACATGCTCCAATCGTCCAAAGGGGCTGACAGCTTGTTGATTGGCCATCCTGAGCCTAATAGGGGAATAGATCAACTTTGGTTTTTGCATCATTTCCCAAGTTTGCTTCGTCATGACATTGACCTCCGACCCTAAGTCGAGGACCGCATAGTCTATCTCATACTCTCCTATTTGATCATTCAAATGTAATTCCTTATTGGTCCTTCTCTTCTTACTGAATTGATGTACTTCCCTATTCAGTAAGGGATCTATCTTTCCTAGCTCGTATTGTCTGATTAAAGTTTGTAGTTCTTGTAAAGCACTTTCATCTTGAATAAACTTAATACAAGTATATAGAAATTCCATGAGATTGCTTACCTCTTTCCCTTCTTTTGGCGAAGCAGACTGATCAAATGCCAGAGGTATTCCATATTCTCTCACTTCTGGTATTGTCTTCGATGAGAAACCCTGGTATCCTCTGAATTATTTTCTTGCCTCCTCAAACATTTGTCTTTCTTTCTTTGCATCAAACATTTGTGTCTTCTCTGTAGCTTTCTTGATTCTTGAGTCTTATGTAATCTTCCCTTGGCTCAGTCTGTCTTCTCCTATAATAGAGCCTCCTCTGGTTATAACAGCCACTCTAGGGTCTTCTTCATGAGTTTCGACATATATCAGTTGTACTTGTGGGTTCTGTTGAGGTCCTCATCTTTCCTGAAGCTTAGCTAGCAGCACAGGACAATCTTCTATAACATGTTCAAATGAGCTACAGTAGCTGCAAGTAGTACAAGGGTTCTATAAATCCCTTGCGAGGTGTCCTAGTTGTGTGCAGTTATAAAAAATTATCTGTCCTCATCCTCGACCCATACCTCCTCCTCATCCTCTTCCTCTAAATCCACCGCAAGGATTGAAGTTTCCTCTCCCAGGGAAGTTATACTGCGTAGTGTTTCCTTCTTGTTGTACTTCGCTTTGAATCTTGTATATGTCTCTCGACCTTTCATGCATGAGATTTTAATCCCTACAATCTCTATCATCATGTCCCACGTACTTACAGAACGTGCAATACAAATTTGTGGGTGTCTAAACATACTTTTGCATATAATAGCACTCACCCAGGCAATGTCTATTTCTGCATACCTCGCACCAGGGTAAGGTGACTTGCTTAAGAGGGCTCGGATCTCTAGAAGCCAAGTATTCATTGAATAGGGGACAATGTTCCTTGTCATGGAATTCTGGTCTGCACCTGACACACTAGATGTCTTCTCTCTTATATTTTCCCTTGTTGTTCTTCATATCTTTGACCTGCAGAGACAAACTAGTTATCTGACTCAATATCTAACTCATACCTGAGATGGATTCTCTCATAGGGGTTGATTCTAGTTTCATGGTGATCTCCAGCGCCTTAGACTACGAAGAAATATTTTGTTGCATCATAGGAACCTTGATGTGTGGTAAGAGGGCGGCAATGAACCATTCTTTTTTCTTCTCATCTGGGATCTAAGAAATCAATCGGCCTGTTAAGGTTTTGAATCTCTGATCGAATTCCCAAATAGGTTCGGCTACCTTCTGCTTGATCTCTTTCAGTTCTGTAATACATTGTGACTCTGATTTGGTTTTCTTGAACTCTGCAATCAGCGCATTCTTAATCTAGTTTAGTGGCTTAGGCTCTGCAAGTCCTTGTACAAGCTTCATGTACTAGCTTAGTGCACAATCTCTTAGAGTGGTACTAAACGGAGTTCTTTTGACAGCTTTGTCGGTGACTTTTTTAATATTCCATACAGCTTCACATAGGAACCAGTGTTGATCGGGATCTTCAAATTCATCTCCCCTAAAGATAGGGAGTCTCATCTCATCTGCCATAGATCTTCCTAGGTTTCATGTCTGAGTATATGTTGAATTGCTAGTAATAGTACTCTGAGGACTCTGATGACTCTGACTATTCTGATTACTTAGTGTTGTTGAATCAACAGGAGGGACAATAGTACTTACTTCAATGGTTTTTGCAGTTTCTAAAGTCTCAGGTTCTTCTTGGAAAAGCTCTTCAGCTTTCCCTTCCTCCCAGCAGGTTTTGAATGCTTCTTGTCTGTCAGATCTACCTCTTCTCCACTATAGAAACTTGTGTCCCCGTAATTCTACTTGAATAGGTTCTCAAGGTGAAATTCTCCGAACACTCTCCCACTACACGTATGTCCATATTTTGTGTCGTTGTCATTGTCCGAATTCTTGAACATTAGCTTTTCTCAATCTGACCAACCTACTGTATCTTCAAGATGTTCTTTTCATGCAATAGCATCTTGAGTTTCAACTTCAGGAATTGTAAAAATTTTCCTCTAGGTCCCTTGAAGAAATATCTCTCGGCTTGGCTAAATGACTCTACTCTGTCAATAACAAACTCAGTGATGTACCCTCCAATGGTGCTATCAAACTAGTGTTCTACTACTCGTGATACGACGTTATCAACTCTCTTGACCTTTTTTATCAACTCTGATGTCCAAACCACAGGAGGTCTAGATCGGATCTCAAACTGGGTATATTCTAACCTAGATAACCACTCGTATAGCTCCTCATGGATTCCCCCAAAGAAAATCTCATGTATATCAGTAAAGATATATTTCTCCAACCAATCCTCTGTACTAATTCTGGGCTTCAACGAAGTCCTTTTCTTGATCCTCTATCCACTTTTGAGTCTTTGTCTTTGATGGAAACCACCTTGACATTCCCTCAAGAATATTCATGTCCCCACAACGGAACCATTTTTTGGCACAAGGGCAGACCCAGGGTTCAACTCCAAGAGCACACCAGCAAGCCCTAACTACTGGCCCTTTCGAAAACACCTGTGAAGCAGATGCAAGCTCACCCAAAGCAGTTATGAGGGGGTTGCGGGACAGAGATCTCTACAACCAAGGGGAATATCAAGTGGATCTAATACAAGAACAACACAGCATTCATATATCACTTATCATCTTGGATCTACTCTGCACATCTACTTATCAGATCTAAAATAGTAATGCAATCACAGTGTATCAATGATAGAGATAGAATACCAATCACACACAACACAAAATATACGTGGTTCACCCTCTCTCTAGGGCTACATCCACTTTATAATGTATTAAGATGAAGCATACAGTTCTTGTCTGCACTCTTAGCTAGCAGATCTTCTCTTCTTCTCCTCTCTTTCCCTCCCCTTCCTGCGCACGCAGCAGTAGGGTTGATCTTTGCACCCAACTGAAGATATTACAATACCAGAAGACTCTCACACTCAGCACTTCCCTCTTACACAACAATAATCTCTCATTACATACCAACAACAACGAATGAACAACAACTAGATCGAACCTCCTTCCTTCATGTAGGTTCTTATTTATACATTACAATCACTCACTGACATCCTTAGGTCGAAACCTAGGTGTCCAAAACCCTAGATACCAAAACCCTAGGTGTCTAAAACTCTAGGTCAACTTGACCCATATTTTCATGGCTTCGCCAGCCTGTCTTTCCTTCCTTCTAGCATGGTGCTCCAAAGCATCTAATTGTGGATTTTTCTTCTTGTTGAGTTGTCCACGATCCTTCTTTCTTGCTTATATGTCATCCCCGATCTCCTCATCCAAAAACTTACTTCGCTTCGTCTTTTCTGCTCTTTTTCTCACTTTGACCCAATATCAGTCGATGTGTCTTCCATGAAGTTCGCATTCTCCCTTTTCTTCCTTGATCTTCACATACTTCCATAACCAAGGGCCAACACCCATGTTCACATTGAACACTGGGTGCAATCCAAGGAAGGGGGGAGTGTTGAGATCAAAATAATTGTCACCCATAGCCTTGGTGATAGTGTAAGGCCCATAGAAAAGTGGACAGAGCTTCTGATGGGGCCCTATAAGGTGTTCTTTCTGCAAATGTAACCAGACCTTGTCTCCCACCTAAAACTTGTGTGGTACCCGATGTTGATCATGGTGTTTCTTGTACTTAGCATTGGCTTTCTGCAAAATCTCATGGACATTTTGGCAGATGTGCTGAATCCACTCAATGAATTTGGTGGCTTTTTTGGACTCAAACTGAACATGGGAAGAATCTTTCTACGTGGTTGCAAGAGTTAGTGCAACATCAATGGGACCCAAAGGTTGAAATCCCAACCCCACCTGAAAGGGGATACGACCGATGGAGCTATGGAGAGCCATGTTGTAGTTGTGTTGAACATAGGGAATACTCTCATCCCATGTACACGGACACTTAGAGTTATACATGCACAGGATGTGCACAATCATCTGATATACGAGCTCTATTTGACCATTGATTTGAGGGTGGAAGGAAGTGGATTTAGTGATCTTGGTGTCGAACAATGACCAGAGGCTCGACCAAAATGTGTTGAGGAACATGTTATCCCAATCGAAGATGATGGTTTATGGTATCCAAAAATGGACCCACATGCATTCGAAGAAGAGATTGGTAGTATATGCCACTGTGATTCTCTTCTTGCGGGCTGTGAGAATGGCCATCTTCGAAAACTGATCAACCACCACAAATATGCAATCATTTCCTTTCTTGGTGGACAGAATGCCAAACATGTAATCCATCGAGATGGATTCCCAAAGCTTCTCGGGAGTAGGAAGAGGGATTTTTAATCCTTGCTTCTTGATGGCTAGCTTGGAAATGGCGCAAGCAATGCAAGATCTGATATACTTTTTGATTTCATGCCGAAGTTTTGGCCAATAAAAATGTTTTTGTAGAATGACCATAGCTTTCTCCATGCCAAAATGTCCAGCCATTCAACTGTAGTGATCCTCCCAAATCAGCTTTTCACACTCGCTTGAAGGAACATAGAGATGGCCCAAATGGCATAACACTCCATCCTGAATGTGAAAATAGGTGGCATTCATGCATGTACCGAAGAGCTAATAGGTGGTGGAAAATTCAGCATCTTGTTGATAAATTTGGGGCCACTTCGATGCCTCATGCCAACATGAATAGATCACGGTGGTGAGTGCAGCCACGGGAAGTCAACTAAGGCATTCAATGACATGATTTGTTCTCTATGTATTATACTTGATGTTGAGATGGAGTTGTTGTAGGTATGTGGACCAATTTTGATGGCAATCATTCTGCAACTTCCCCTGTGTCTGTATGAACTATAGAGGCTTGTGATCAGTGTGGATGAGTGTCTCCTTTCCCATAATGTAATGTTTCCATTTACAACAGGCTTGCACAATGGAATACATTCCCTTGTCATAGGTGGGGTACTTCTGGATGGTATATGAGAGCGTCTCACTATGGTATGCTATTGGATGACTGTGTTGAGTGAGAATTGTGCCTACAACATAGTCGGATGCATCAGTCTCAATCTCAAACGGTTGTTGTAGATCGGGTAAGGAGAGTAATGGAGCTGAGAATAAGTGATGCTTCATATCATCAAATTATCGTTGTTGTGTCTTCCCCCATGCTAACTTTTCCTTTCCACCTCCCTTGGTCACTTGGTTGAGGGTGCATGCAATATGGGAGAATCCCAACACAAATTTTCGATAGAAGTTGGCAAGTCCCAAGAAGATTTGAAGATACGTTAGTGTGGTCGGGGCTAGCCAATCATGGATGACTTGGATCTTAACTGGATCCACATGTACCCCATGCTAATCAACAATTTATCCCAATTATTAGACCATGTTCATGCCAAAGGAGCATTTTTCCAAGTTGGCATATAGCTTGTGTTGTCGTAGAGTGCTCAAAACCTGTTGGTTATGTTGCATGTGCTCCTCCCAAGTTTTTCTAAAGATGAGGATTTCATCCAAATATACCACCACAAAAGATTTTTTGAAGGGTCTCAATACATCATCCATCAACCTCATGAAAGTGGTTGGTGAATTTGTTAAGCCAAAGGGTTGTTGTGTCTTCCCCCATGCTAACTTTTCCTTTCCACCTCCCTTGGTCACTTGGTTGAGGGTGCATGCAATATGGGAGAATCCCAACACAAATTTTCGATAGAAGTTGGCAAGTCCCAAGAAGATTTGAAGATACGTTAGTGTGGTCGGGGCTAGCCAATCATGGATGACTTGGATCTTAACTGGATCCACATGTACCCCATGCTAATCAACAATTTATCCCAATTATTAGACCATGTTCATGCCAAAGGAGCATTTTTCCAAGTTGGCATATAGCTTGTGTTGTCGTAGAGTGCTCAAAACCTGTTGGTTATGTTGCATGTGCTCCTCCCAAGTTTTTCTAAAGATGAGGATTTCATCCAAATATACCACCACAAAAGATTTTTTGAAGGGTCTCAATACATCATCCATCAACCTCATGAAAGTGGTTGGTGAATTTGTTAAGCCAAAGGGAATGACTAGCCATTTGAAGAGACCTTTAGATTTAAAATTTGTCTTACATACATCAGTTGGTTCGATGGGAACCTTGTGGTAGCCATACTTTAGGTCAATCTTGTTGAATAACTTTTCCCCCTTGAGTTTTTCAAGAAGGTCATCAATTAGAGGAATTGGATATCGGTTCTTGAATGAGATTTTGTTTAATTCTCTGTAATCAATGTAGAGCCGCAAGGTCTTGTCTTTCATCTGCACTAGTAAAATTGGGCTTCCGCAAGGGGAGGAGTTGGGTCTAATGTGACCCTTTTGAAATAGCTCTTGGATCTGACGCTTCATTTCATCATTTTCCATCAACGAGCGATGATAGACTAGTCCATTAGGTAGAGGTGCACTGGGGGTTAGATCAATTGGATGCTTGACTTGGAAGTGTGTTGGTACCCTTGTGGGTGAGGAGAAGATGTCTTTGTACTCTTTCACAATCCTATCCACTTGCTTCTATTACAAAGAGAGGATCTGTGTAGAGGCCACGGATGTGGTGGCGACCTTCTGCTTACTGTGAGCACTGATCACAAAGAAAATGAAATTATCGGTCTGTGAAATGACCTTACTACATTGCTTAGCATAGATTAAATAAATAGCGGTAGGTGACGCTACCTCTAGTATCTTGTACATTTGTCTACCCAAAGTAATAATAAAACTTCAGGGTCTAGACTCATACACAACATGTCACTTCCACAAATATAATTTTCCTAAAAGAACATCACAAACTTCAAGGGGAGAAATATCACACAATACCTCGTCTTTAAAGGGCTTGATGATGAAGGGTAGACACCATTGTTGGTTGGTGCAAAGATCTCTTCCTTGTAAAATCCAGCTGATGGTGTAGGGTTGTAGGTGCAGTGTCATTGATGGATCCAGTCGCTTGATGACCTCTTCTTAGATCAAGTTCTTCTTAATATCACTACATACAATGAAATGAAGCAGAGCCCCCTTTACCCATATCTATGAGTGAAAGAGGCATTCCCCTTCCTCTATTTCTTTTGGTTCGCTTGGCTGGACTTTGCTAGTAGTGATAGTGGTGCTAGGTTTGACATCGATAATCTGCTTCCCTCCTTCTCGATTTTATTTGGAGTCAAAATCTTCCTTTGACTCGGAAGCTTTCATCTCAGCCACCATTGACTACTTGAAGCGACATTCTTTAGTGTTGTGCCAAGGGATTTTATGGTATTCACACCACTTTCCCATGTCCTTCTTCAACTTCTCATTACCCTTATTATGTTGTGGCTTGGACTAGTTGTCCTAAGAGTGGCCATCTTTTCTTTGTCCCTTGTTTTGTGGGTTGGGGCCAATTCACACCACTTTCCCATGTCCTTCTTCAACTTCTCATTACCCTTATTATGTTGTGGCTTGGACTAGTTGTCCTAAGAGTGGCCATCTTTTCTTTGTCCCTTGTTTTGTGGGTTGGGGCCATATTTTCCCTTCTTTGACTATGAGGAGTTTGAAGATCCAAACTCTCGCCTCTTTTGCTTAAATTTATGTTTGATATTGACATCATATCTATCAGTCACACCAAATTATGTGATGTACAAAAACTCTATTTATGTTTGAATGTACCTATGAAAAAAACTATGGTATTTGAGCAGAAAATGTCCCTCGGAGTCTTTGATACCCAATTTGGTGCACAAGGTATAGAAAATATTGGTGAAATCTGGTACTGTTTGTTCCCTTTCCTGACGCAGCATGGTCCATCTTGTGTACTAGTCCTCATAGCTTCCAACGGGGTAGTATTGTTATTTAATGGCATCCCTAAAGGAATCCCATGTACTTTCCTGACGCAGCATGGTCCATCTTGTGTACTAGTCCTCATAGCTTCCAACGGGGTAGTATTGTTATTTAATGGCATCCCTAAAGGAATCCCATGTAGGGGTGACCAAAAATATTGAATATTCCTCTATGGCCCTTTTCTCAGAGTAAGTATCCCACCAACCCTTAACATGGGGGATGACCTTGAGGCATGCAAAAGTAATATTTTCCCTGTCGGAAAAATTGTGGACTGAAAAATACCCTTCAAGAATATTCATCCATTTATCTACAGAATTCACATCTATAAGTCCTTCAAATAATGGAATATAAAAATTTACTTGTACCTTGAAGGGGGTTGCATGGTCGTTTGATGAATATGTGTCTCCTGTGGGCAACTGTCGAAGGATCTATGCAAAGTTGTCCATGATTTTGTTCCTTTGTCACGCAAGGACTTCCTCGAGCAACATTTTAAAAGGATCTCCTTCTCCATCATATTTCCTCTCATCCCACATGGGTTGTTGTTGGGCTCGAGGTGACCGATCTTGCAAAGGCTTGACTAGTTCAAGTCCCAACTTCTTGTACCAAGATCTTTTCGGGGACATGCATGAAGAAAAATAAATGAAGATCAAATCGCTCTGATACCAATGATCCAGATTTATGAGAGGAATGAAATGAATAACTTAATGAATACAATAACATAGAGACACAAAGAACAACAACAAATATCCTGTGAAGAATCATTTTACTAATCCCACCCACATTCTTGAATTTTACTATCTTTGTGCATAACCAACTATTTATTGTTTAGTGTTCCCAAATCCAATCATTAAAATCATGTAAGAGGGTCGGTTTGAGGAGTCACATCTCATAGTTTTGTGGGGCATGGGGCTAAAGTACAATCATTTTTGGAAAGAGTGAGAGTCAAACAAGCAAGGGAGAAGAAGGGAAATTCGTATGCATAAGAGATAGTTTTTACATGCAGGTTTTTGGCAGCAAGAGAACAGTTGAGTGTTGGGAAGAGCACCAATAATGATATGCTTTAAGGTCACCATTGTTTGGATATGGTTTGTGCTAGAAATGAGGTCGGTGTGCCTATGAAAACAAGTTGTAAGCCTGTAGTGTGTTTTATGTTGAGGAAATGGCTCAAGAGCCTTGTGGAAGTTATTGTGAGCACTCTTGAAGCAGCTAAGATTTCCTCAAAGTCTCTAGCTGAGATATTTATATCCAATTGAATGCACTAGAAGCCTTAATAAACGAATGGTACATCTTGAGGGACTATGAGAAGTGAAGGGGATACATTCCTTGGTTGTACAGGTTGTGGGGAAGAGAATTGGAGGATTGGAACTGTTGTGGGAGTAGAACCTGGATTTTGGGGATGTTGTGTGTGAAGAGTGGAAAGCTAAGAGGGACAAATATCCTTGTGGACTCATACCCTCAACTCGGGGGGGTGCTTGATGTTGAGATAAATTGAATTGCAACACCTCTAGCAAGGAGTTACATCCTTTGTACATAGCCAGCAAATAATATTATTATTAATTGTTTCAATTTACATAATATACAATTTGTCCCCTCCCCATATGGGGTGTCATGTGTCAGACAGTGAACATAGAGGAGGCCAAAGGGATGCGTGAATTGGCAGGCCACGTGCCCCACACCTTCGTTGTCACCCCCATCAATTTAATGGATTTCAATTACACTCACTCTCTCATTCTCTACGCAGAGTACCACCTTCAGATGCTATAGCATGTCACTCCTCTTAGAGAAGTTATGGTGATGGATGTTGTGAATAGGTTGTCACGTCACCTCCTCCGTCTTTTTCACTTGGCTCTGGGGTTGTTCCTCCTCTATTACCTATCATTTTCCACTGTTGTTGTTGTGCTCTTCCATTGTCTCAATTCTTTGGTCACTCCTTCCTTTCGGTTGCAGAATTTTGCTTTGAATATTGTCCTCCCCCACCTCCCCCTCATGGTTATGTTGTGGTAGAGAGGAAAGTCCAAACGAGGCCTGGCCTAGTACAATAATTATGGAAGGATGGATAATTGAAACCTCAGCCAAAATCAAACCTTTCCCACTTTCATTTCTTATCAATCCCTCATTGATCATCAATTCCTTGCTCCATTGTCTTCGTCTTGGGTCTGTCAAGTTGAGTGGTTTGAAAGCTAGAGGAACTCTCTGGGCTTCTCCCCTAGTTCCATTTTGTATGTGCCTTCTACCTCTCGATCGTCCATCTCCTCTACAACAGCTTCAGTTGACCCCCATCTCAACTCCATTCCCACTCTGGAGGAGACCCCATATCAACCCATTCCACCCATTTGTTGTGCATGTGGGGATTACTCTCATATCCAGGCTTCAATGGATATTTTGCAGGAACTGGTCTTAAAAGTCAGGCACAACTTGGCAGATCATGTGTTCAGGTTCGAGCTCGGGGAGCACCATGAAGAAAATTTGGAGGCTATGTTATCTTCACTCCTCCACCACTCTCCAGTTCCTTCAACCGCAGCGGCAAATAGGACTTTGGAGTCTAGTGACATTGGGGCACCTACTCACCCACACATGGCTCCAACATGAAGACATTATTCTCAAGTTCTGGTTTTAGGATTATACTGATGGCCAAGTTTTGGTTAGTTTTTGTAATCGCCCTACGTGGCACCGAGGTTGATAGACAGCACAACATGCATAGGGAGTTGTTTTTTGGCTATGGAAATTTTTATATTTTAGGAAGTGGTTTATTTTGAACACCTGGCTGCATTGGTTTCCCACCTGGGAAATGAAGACCAGTAAACTTTATGCTTTGCATACAGTCATGTATATGGTGGAATTTGACATGTAACTTATAATACAAAAAATTATTTACAAAAAAAAAAAATGTAATTCATCCCCCAACCACATTAAATCAATATGGTATCTTTGCCCCAAACATATCATCTCATCATCCTAAATCACGTTTATACAATTACATTATAATTTTCGGGGTTTAATACCATGTATTTTAAAGGCAACTTCATAGAACCATGACTTTTAACTTGAAACTCCAAATTAAGCATGCTTGTAGCCATTGGAAAACTAATTTATAGGAGAACATGTTAGAAGGTTTAAGTTCTCAAAATATGCATATGGTTGTCTCATAAATTCACAGGAATAGATCTTCTAGACTTGATTGGACAATGTGACTATCAATATGTATAATCTCAAAAGTAAACTAAATGTGGGGAAAAAGTTGTATGGTGATATAAGAGTGTACCAAAGGTGAAATTGAATCAATTTGATTGTATGAACATCATATTGTTTCTTTCACAATGGATTGGAGGCACAATTGGATGGATAAAATCATGGTAATCTAAGGGGAATGTTAGCTAGTAGGTTGAGTAATGGATCAATGATGACTAAGAATTGACCGGAATCATAGAATCACTCTTGATATGCAAGGATATTCAGGTTGACATTGTTATAGAAATGATTGATGGTGGAGGTCCTTGCAAATTTAATTCTAGTTTAATCTGGAAGAAAGAAGGGATTAAGAGTTTTTGATGGTGTCTTATCCAGAACGCATGTAATGCATTGATTTAGATCAACATATGTGGATTGGTATACATAGAAGAGCTATGTGTGGTATTGGTTAGTGTGACTAGTTATTATATACAACACAATAATAGTGAAAGGTATTAGGAGTCTAGAAGTTACCAAAAAATAAAAATGATAGCATTGTGCATAAGAAGCATGTGACTCCTTACCCTATGGAGGTAAGGAAAGGCCTCTTATTAATAAAGGATTGTGGAGCATGATTGCAAAGTAGGAGACCATAAATATCTTATATGATAAAGGATAATTTCCAAGGAAAGAGAATATGCATATGAAGTGAAGGATGAACCATGTGATGGTTGAACCATCTTTATGGTAAGTTGTATGTATGCTTGGAAAATTTTCAAGTTATAAACCAAAAAATTATGTATAAATAAGGTGAAAGAAATAATGAACTTATACTTAGTTGGAAAGTTAATAATGGATAAATAAATCGCTCCATTGAATGGTTATCTTGGTGGATAGAATTGAACTTCATATAGAATTCTCCATGCAAATTGTCATGTCCCTAATCCGAACCCCATTTGTAATTGTACATATAGGTTGGTGAGCCATTGGTACCAATTGTAAATGTAAAAGTAAATGTACATGTAGGTTGGTGAGTCATTGGCACCAAGTTTTGGTTTTGCACGCACTTGAGTAGTGCGCAAGTATTGTTATTAAAGAAAGGGTGTGCACATTTCATAGTGATGCACGCACTTGGGTAAGTGTGCGTGGTTGAACATCAAAGGAAGGTTGCACACATTTCACAATGTTGCACGCACTTGAGTAAGTGCACGGGGATTACCTTGAAGTGTGCATTGAACCAACATGTGTGTGTGTGTGTGTGTGTGTGTGTGTGTATTTGAGGCGGGAGAGCCTGTACGATTATAGGGTTG